>JAYESA010001084.1:0-64866 GCA_036927795.1 Iris macrosiphon | reverse complement strand
AGATGGGTGATTCTAATCATGGTATAGAACGAGCTTAGATTGGTGAAAACAAGTATAAGTAGGTGATTCTAACAGAAGTATGGGATAGAATGAACGTAGATTGATGAAAACGAGTATAGATGTGCGATTCTAACCGAAATGTGGCGTAAAACAAGTGCAGAATGGTGAAAACGAGCACAGGTGTGTGATTCTAACCAAGATTGTGGTGTAGAACTGGCGTAGAATGGTGAAAACGAGTATGGGCGGGAGCTTCCAAACGAAAATAAGGTATATAACCGCTCTAGATCGGTGAAACGAGTATAGAAATGAGATTCTAACCGAAGTAAGGTAGCAAATGCTCGTGAAATGGTGAAAACGGGTGTAAGCGGGCGATTCGAACCGAAATATGGCACAATATGATCGTAGAATGATGAAAACAAATTTGGATCATAGATTCCAATCGAAATATTGTATGAAACAGTGGTAGAATCGTGAAAACGAGAATAGATGAGTGATTCTAACAGAATTACGGTGTAGAATGGGCATAGAATGGTGAAAACGGCTATAGACGGGAGATTCTAACAGAAGTAAGGTACACAACTGGCCCAGATTGGTGAAACGAGTATAGAAATGTGATTCTAAACGAAATAAGACATCAAACGCCAGTAAAATGGTGAAACGGGGGATTAGGACCGAAATATGGTATAATATGATCGTAGGATGATGGAAACGAGTTTAGATCGATGATTCTGATCAAAATGTGGTATAAAATAGGGGTAGAATCGTGAAAACGGGTATAGATGAGTGATTCTAATCGAAATACGGTGTAGAATGGACTGGTCAAAACGAGTGTAGATGGGTGATTCTAACCAAAAGAGGGTAAAAAAAAGTGGCGTAGATTTGTGGAAACGAGTACGGAAATGGGGTTGTGATCGAAATAAGCCATCAAATGATCGTAGAACGGCGAAAACGAGTATAGATGGACGACTCTAACCGGAATACGGTATAGAATGAGCATAGAGTGCTTAAAACGTGTTTAGATCGGTGATTCTAACCAAAACAGGCTATAAAACGGACGTAGAATGGTAAAAACGAGTATAGATGCGTGATTCTAACTGAAATATGGTATGGAATGAGCGTAGAATGGTTAAAACTAGTATAGACGGGTGATTCTTACCGAAATATGGTGTAAAATAGGCGTAGATTGATGAAAACGAGTATAGATGGGGGTTCTAACCGAAATTATGGTATAAAATGAGCCCGGGTTGGTGAAAGCAAGTATAAACAGGCACTTCTAACCGAAAATATGGACTGGATTGAATGTAGAACGAGGGAGACGATTATGGATGGGTGACTCTAACCAGAATATGATATAAAACAAGTGTAGAATGGAGAAAACGGGCATAGATGTGTGATTCTAACCGAAATTATAGTGTAGAATGGGCGTAGGATGGTGAAAATGAGTGTAGACGGGAGATTCTAACCGAAATAGGGTGTATAACTGGCCTAGATCGGTGAAGCGGGGATAGGAGTATGGTTCTAACCGAAACAAGGCATCAAATGCTCGTAAAATGGTGAAAACGAGTGTAAAAGGGTGATTCGAACCGAAATACGGTATAATATGATCGTAGGATGATGAAAACGAGTTTGGATCGCTGATTCTAACCGAAATATGGTATAAAACAGGGGTCGAATCGTGAAAACGAGTACAGATGGGTGATTCTACCAGAAATATGGTGTAGAATGTGCGTAGATTGGTGAAAACGAGTATAGATGGGCGATTCAAACCGAGATGTGGCATAAAAGTGGCATAGATTTGTGGAAACGGGTACTGAAATACGACTGTAATCGAAATAAGGTATCAAATTATCGTAGAATAGTTAAAACGAGCATAATACGGTATAGAATGAGCCTAGCATGCTGAAAACATGTTTAGATCGGCGATTCTAAACCAAAATATCGTATAAAAAGGACGTAGAATGGTGAAAACGAGTATGGACGGGTGATGCAAACTTGAATACGATAGCGTAGAATGGTTTAAACGAGCGTATATGGGGTGGTTCTAGCCGAAATATGGCACAGATTGATGAAAACGGGTATAGATGGGTGATTCTAATCATGGTATAGAACGAGCTTAGATTGGTGAAAACGAGTATAAGTAGGTGATTCTAACAGAAGTATGGGATAGAATGAACGTAGATTGATGAAAACGAGTATAGATGTGCGATTCTAACCGAAATGTGGCGTAAAACAAGTGCAGAATGGTGAAAACGAGCACAGGTGTGTGATTCTAACCAAGATTGTGGTGTAGAACTGGCGTAGAATGATGAAAACGAGTATGGGCGGGAGCTTCCAAACGAAAATAAGGTATATAACCGCTCTAGATCGGTGAAACGAGTATAGAAATAAGATTCTAACCGAAGTAAGGTAGCAAATGCTCGTGAAATGGTGAAAATGGGTGTAAGCGGGCGATTCGAACCGAAATATGGCACAATATGATCGTAGAATGATGAAAACAAATTTGGATCATAGATTCCAATCGAAATATTGTATGAAACAGTGGTAGAATCGTGAAAACGAGAATAGATGAGTGATTCTAACAGAATTACGGTGTAGAATGGGCATAGAATGGTGAAAACGGCTATAGACGGGAGATTCTAACAGAAGTAAGGTACACAACTGGCCCAGATTGGTGAAACGAGTATAGAAATGTGATTCTAAACGAAATAAGACATCAAACGCCAGTAAAATGGTGAAACGGGGGATTAGGACCGAAATATAGTATAATATGATCGTAGGATGATGGAAACGAGTTTAGATCGTTGATTCTGATCAAAATGTGGTATAAAATAGGGGTAGAATCGTGAAAACGGGTATAGATGAGTGATTCTAATCGAAATACGGTGTAGAATGGACTGGTGAAAATGAGTGTAGATGGGTGATTCTAACCAAAAGAGGGTAAAAAAATGTGGCGTAGATTTGTGGAAACGAGTACGGAAATGGGGTTGTGATCGAAATAAGCCATCAAATGATCGTAGAACGGCGAAAACGAGTATAGATGGACGACTCTAACCGGAATACGGTATAGAATGAGCATAGAGTGCTGAAAACGTGTTTAGATCGGTGATTCTAACCAAAACAGGCTATAAAACGGACGTAGAATGGTAAAAACGAGTATAGATGCGTGATTCTAACTGAAATATGGTATGGAATGAGCGTAGAATGGTTAAAATGAGTATAGGTTGGTGATTCTTACCGAAATATGGTGTAGAATAGGCATAGATTGATGAAAACGAGTATAGATGGGGGGTTCTAACCGAAATTATGGTATAAAATGAGCCCGGGTTGGTGAAAGCAAGTATAAACAGGCGCTTCTAACCAAAAATATGGACTGGATTGAATGTAGAACGAGGGAGACGATTATGGATGGGTGACTCTAACAAGAATATGATATAAAACAAGTGTAGAATGGAGAAAACGAGCATAGATGTATGATTCTAACCGAAATTATAGTGTAGAATGGGCGTAGGATGGTGAAAACGAGTGTAGACGGGAGATTCTAACCGAAATATGGTGTATAACTGGCCTAGATCGGTGAAGCGGGGATAGGAGTATGGTTCTAACCGAAACAAGGCATCAAATGCTCGTAAAATGGTGAAAACGAGTGTAAAAGGGTGATTCGAACCGAAATACGGTATAATATGATCGTAGGATGATGAAAACGAGTTTGGATCGCTGATTCTAACCGAAATATGGTATAAAACAGGGGTCGAATCGTGAAAACGAGTACAGATGGGTGATTCTACCATAAATATGGTGTAGAATGTGCGTAGATTGGTGAAAACGAGTATAGATGGGCGATTCAAACCGAGATGTGGCATAAAAGTGGCATAAATTTATGGAAACGGGTACTGAAATACGACTGTAATCGAAATAAGGTATCAAATTATCGTAGAATAGTTAAAACGAGCATAATACGGTATAGAACGAGCCTAGCATGCTGAAAACATGTTTAGATCGGCGATTCTAAACCAAAATATCGTATAAAAAGGACGTAGAATGGTGAAAACGAGTATGGACGGGTGATGCAAACTTGAATACGATAGCGTAGAATGGTTAAAACGAGCGTATATGGGGTGGTTCTAGCCGAAATATGGCACAGATTGATGAAAACGGGTATAGATGGGTGATTCTAATCATGGTATAGAACGAGCTTAGATTGGTGAAAACAAGTATAAGTAGGTGATTCTAACAGAAGTATGGGATAGAATGAACGTAGATTGATGAAAACGAGTATAGATGTGCGATTCTAACCGAAATGTGGCGTAAAACAAGTGCAGAATGGTGAAAACGAGCACAGGTGTGTGATTCTAACCAAGATTGTGGTGTAGAACTGGCGTAGAATGGTGAAAACGAGTATGGGCGGGAGCTTCCAAACGAAAATAAGGTATATAACCGCTCTAGATCGGTGAAACGAGTATAGAAATGAGATTCTAACCGAAGTAAGGTAGCAAATGCTCGTGAAATGGTGAAAACGGGTGTAAGCGGGCGATTCGAACCGAAATATGGCACAATATGATCGTAGAATGATGAAAACAAATTTGGATCATAGATTCCAATCGAAATATTGTATGAAACAGTGGTAGAATCGTGAAAACGAGAATAGATGAGTGATTCTAACAGAATTACGGTGTAGAATGGGCATAGAATGGTGAAAACGGCTATAGACGGGAGATTCTAACAGAAGTAAGGTACACAACTGGCCCAGATTGGTGAAACGAGTATAGAAATGTGATTCTAAACGAAATAAGACATCAAACGCCAGTAAAATGGTGAAACGGGGGATTAGGACCGAAATATGGTATAATATGATCGTAGGATGATGGAAACGAGTTTAGATCGATGATTCTGATCAAAATGTGGTATAAAATAGGGGTAGAATCGTGAAAACGGGTATAGATGAGTGATTCTAATCGAAATACGGTGTAGAATGGACTGGTCAAAACGAGTGTAGATGGGTGATTCTAACCAAAAGAGGGTAAAAAAAAGTGGCGTAGATTTGTGGAAACGAGTACGGAAATGGGGTTGTGATCGAAATAAGCCATCAAATGATCGTAGAACGGCGAAAACGAGTATAGATGGACGACTCTAACCGGAATACGGTATAGAATGAGCATAGAGTGCTTAAAACGTGTTTAGATCGGTGATTCTAACCAAAACAGGCTATAAAACGGACGTAGAATGGTAAAAACGAGTATAGATGCGTGATTCTAACTGAAATATGGTATGGAATGAGCGTAGAATGGTTAAAACTAGTATAGACGGGTGATTCTTACCGAAATATGGTGTAAAATAGGCGTAGATTGATGAAAACGAGTATAGATGGGGGGTTCTAACCGAAATTATGGTATAAAATGAGCCCGGGTTGGTGAAAGCAAGTATAAACAGGCACTTCTAACCGAAAATATGGACTGGATTGAATGTAGAACGAGGGAGACGATTATGGATGGGTGACTCTAACCAGAATATGATATAAAACAAGTGTAGAATGGAGAAAACGGGCATAGATGTGTGATTCTAACCGAAATTATAGTGTAGAATGGGCGTAGGATGGTGAAAATGAGTGTAGACGGGAGATTCTAACCGAAATAGGGTGTATAACTGGCCTAGATCGGTGAAGCGGGGATAGGAGTATGGTTCTAACCGAAACAAGGCATCAAATGCTCGTAAAATGGTGAAAACGAGTGTAAAAGGGTGATTCGAACCGAAATACGGTATAATATGATCGTAGGATGATGAAAACGAGTTTGGATCGCTGATTCTAACCGAAATATGGTATAAAACAGGGGTCGAATCGTGAAAACGAGTACAGATGGGTGATTCTACCAGAAATATGGTGTAGAATGTGCGTAGATTGGTGAAAACGAGTATAGATGGGCGATTCAAACCGAGATGTGGCATAAAAGTGGCATAGATTTGTGGAAACGGGTACTGAAATACGACTGTAATCGAAATAAGGTATCAAATTATCGTAGAATAGTTAAAACGAGCATAATACGGTATAGAATGAGCCTAGCATGCTGAAAACATGTTTAGATCGGCGATTCTAAACCAAAATATCGTATAAAAAGGACGTAGAATGGTGAAAACGAGTATGGACGGGTGATGCAAACTTGAATACGATAGCGTAGAATGGTTTAAACGAGCGTATATGGGGTGGTTCTAGCCGAAATATGGCACAGATTGATGAAAACGGGTATAGATGGGTGATTCTAATCATGGTATAGAACGAGCTTAGATTGGTGAAAACGAGTATAAGTAGGTGATTCTAACAGAAGTATGGGATAGAATGAACGTAGATTGATGAAAACGAGTATAGATGTGCGATTCTAACCGAAATGTGGCGTAAAACAAGTGCAGAATGGTGAAAACGAGCACAGGTGTGTGATTCTAACCAAGATTGTGGTGTAGAACTGGCGTAGAATGATGAAAACGAGTATGGGCGGGAGCTTCCAAACGAAAATATGGTATATAACCGCTCTAGATCGGTGAAACGAGTATAGAAATAAGATTCTAACCGAAGTAAGGTAGCAAATGCTCGTGAAATGGTGAAAATGGGTGTAAGCGGGCGATTCGAACCGAAATATGGCACAATATGATCGTAGAATGATGAAAACAAATTTGGATCATAGATTCCAATCGAAATATTGTATGAAACAGTGGTAGAATCGTGAAAACGAGAATAGATGAGTGATTCTAACAGAATTACGGTGTAGAATGGGCATAGAATGGTGAAAACGGCTATAGACGGGAGATTCTAACAGAAGTAAGGTACACAACTGGCCCAGATTGGTGAAACGAGTATAGAAATGTGATTCTAAACGAAATAAGACATCAAACGCCAGTAAAATGGTGAAACGGGGGATTAGGACCGAAATATAGTATAATATGATCGTAGGATGATGGAAACGAGTTTAGATCGTTGATTCTGATCAAAATGTGGTATAAAATAGGGGTAGAATCGTGAAAACGGGTATAGATGAGTGATTCTAATCGAAATACGGTGTAGAATGGACTGGTGAAAATGAGTGTAGATGGGTGATTCTAACCAAAAGAGGGTAAAAAAATGTGGCGTAGATTTGTGGAAACGAGTACGGAAATGGGGTTGTGATCGAAATAAGCCATCAAATGATCGTAGAACGGCGAAAACGAGTATAGATGGACGACTCTAACCGGAATACGGTATAGAATGAGCATAGAGTGCTGAAAACGTGTTTAGATCGGTGATTCTAACCAAAACAGGCTATAAAACGGACGTAGAATGGTAAAAACGAGTATAGATGCGTGATTCTAACTGAAATATGGTATGGAATGAGCGTAGAATGGTTAAAATGAGTATAGGTTGGTGATTCTTACCGAAATATGGTGTAGAATAGGCATAGATTGATGAAAACGAGTATAGATGGGGGGTTCTAACCGAAATTATGGTATAAAATGAGCCCGGGTTGGTGAAAGCAAGTATAAACAGGCGCTTCTAACCAAAAATATGGACTGGATTGAATGTAGAACGAGGGAGACGATTATGGATGGGTGACTCTAACAAGAATATGATATAAAACAAGTGTAGAATGGAGAAAACGAGCATAGATGTATGATTCTAACCGAAATTATAGTGTAGAATGGGCGTAGGATGGTGAAAACGAGTGTAGACGGGAGATTCTAACCGAAATATGGTGTATAACTGGCCTAGATCGGTGAAGCGGGGATAGGAGTATGGTTCTAACCGAAACAAGGCATCAAATGCTCGTAAAATGGTGAAAACGAGTGTAAAAGGGTGATTCGAACCGAAATACGGTATAATATGATCGTAGGATGATGAAAACGAGTTTGGATCGCTGATTCTAACCGAAATATGGTATAAAACAGGGGTCGAATCGTGAAAACGAGTACAGATGGGTGATTCTACCATAAATATGGTGTAGAATGTGCGTAGATTGGTGAAAACGAGTATAGATGGACGATTCAAACCGAGATGTGGCATAAAAGTGGCATAGATTTGTGGAAACGGGTACTGAAATACGACTGTAATCGAAATAAGGTATCAAATTATCGTAGAATAGTTAAAACGAGCATAATACGGTATAGAACGAGCCTAGCATGCTGAAAACATGTTTAGATCGGCGATTCTAAACCAAAATATCGTATAAAAAGGACGTAGAATGGTGAAAACGAGTATGGACGGGTGATGCTAACTTGAATACGATAGCGTAGAATGGTTATAACGAGCGTATATGGGGTGGTTCTAGCCGAAATATGGCACAGATTGATAAAAACGGGTATAGATGGGTGATTCTAATCATGGTATAGAACGAGCTTAGATTGGTGAAAACGAGTATAAGTAGGTGATTCTAACAGAAGTTTGGGATAGAATGAACGTAGATTGATGAAAACGAGTATAGATGTGCGATTCTAACCGAAATGTGGCGTAAAACAAGTGCAGAATGGTGAAAACGAGCACAAGTGTGTGATTCTAACCAAGATTATAGTGTAGAACTGGCGTAGAATGGTGAAAACGAGTATGGGCGGGAGCTTCCAAACGAAAATAAGGTATATAACCGCTCTAGATCGGTGAAACGAGTATAGAAATGAGATTCTAACCGAAGTAAGGTAGCAAATGCTCGTGAAATGGTGAAAACGGGTGTAAGCGGGCGATTCGAACCGAAATATGGCACAATATGATCGTAGAATGATGAAAACAAATTTGGATCATAGATTCCAATCGAAATATTGTATGAAACAGTGGTAAAATCATGAAAACGAGAATAGATGAGTGATTCTAACAGAATTACGGTGTAGAATGGGCATAGAATGGTGAAAACGGCTATAGACGGGAGATTCTAACAGAAGTAAGGTACACAACTGGCCCAGATTGGTGAAACGAGTATAAAAATGTGATTCTAAACGAAATAAGACATCAAACGCCAGTAAAATGGTGAAACGGGGGATTATGACCAAAATATGGTATAATATGATCGTAGGATGATGGAAACGAGTTTATATCGTTGATTCTGATCAAAATGTGGTATAAAATAGGGGTAGAATCGTGAAAACGGTTATAGATGAGTGATTCTAATCGAAATACGGTGTAGAATGGACTGGTCAAAACGAGTGTAGATGGATGATTCTAACCAAAAGAGGGTAAAAAAAAGTGGCGCAGATTTATGGAAACGAGTACGGAAATGGGGTTGTGATCGAAATAAGCCATCAAATGATCGTAGAACGGCGAAAACGAGTATAGATGGACAACTCTAACCGGAATACGGTATAGAATGAGCTTAGAGTGCTGAAAACGTGTTTAGATCGGTGATTCTAACCAAAACAGGCTATAAAACGGACGTAGAATGGTAAAAACGAGTATAGATGCGTGATTCTAACTGAAATATGGTATGGAATGAGCGTAGAATGGTTAAAATGAGTATAGGTTGGTGATTCTTACCGAAATATGGTGTAGAATAGGCATAGATTGATGAAAACGAGTATAGATGGGGGGTTCTAACCGAAATTATGGTATAAAATGAGCCCGGGTTGGTGAAAGCAAGTATAAACATGCGCTTCTAACCGAAAATATGGACTGGATTGAATGTAGAACGAGGGAGACGATTATGGATGGATGACTCTAACCAGAATATGATATAAAACAAGTGTAGAATGGAGAAAACGAGCATAGATGTGTGATTATAACCGAAATTATAGTGTAGAATGGGCGTAGGATGGTGAAAACGAGTGTAGACGGGAGATTCTAACCGAAATATGGTGTATAACTGGCCTAGATCGGTGAAGCGGGGATAGGAGTATGGTTCTAACCGAAACAAGGCATCAAATGCTCGTAAAATGGTGAAAACGAGTGTAAAAGGGTGATTCGAACCGAAATACGGTATTATATGATCGTAGGATGATGAAAACGAGTTTGGATCGCTGATTCTAACCGAAATATGGTATAAAACAGGGGTCGAATCGTGAAAACGAGTACAGATGGGTGATTCTACCATAAATATGGTGTAGAATGTGCGTAGATTGGTGAAAACGAGTATAGATGGACGATTCAAACCGAGATGTGGCATAAAAGTGGCATAGATTTGTGGAAACGGGTACTGAAATACGACTGTAATCGAAATAAGGTATCAAATTATCGTAGAATAGTTAAAACGAGCATAATACGGTATAGAACGAGCCTAGCATGCTGAAAACATGTTTAGATCGGCGATTCTAAACCAAAATATCGTATAAAAAGGACGTAGAATGGTGAAAACGAGTATGGACGGGTGATGCTAACTTGAATACGATAGCGTAGAATGGTTATAACGAGCGTATATGGGGTGGTTCTAGCCGAAATATGGCACAGATTGATAAAAACGGGTATAGATGGGTGATTCTAATCATGGTATAGAACGAGCTTAGATTGGTGAAAACGAGTATAAGTAGGTGATTCTAACAGAAGTTTGGGATAGAATGAACGTAGATTGATGAAAACGAGTATAGATGTGCGATTCTAACCGAAATGTGGCGTAAAACAAGTGCAGAATGGTGAAAACGAGCACAAGTGTGTGATTCTAACCAAGATTATAGTGTAGAACTGGCGTAGAATGGTGAAAACGAGTATGGGCGGGAGCTTCCAAACGAAAATAAGGTATATAACCGCTCTAGATCGGTGAAACGAGTATAGAAATGAGATTCTAACCGAAGTAAGGTAGCAAATGCTCGTGAAATGGTGAAAACGGGTGTAAGCGGGCGATTCGAACCGAAATATGGCACAATATGATCGTAGAATGATGAAAACAAATTTGGATCATAGATTCCAATCGAAATATTGTATGAAACAGTGGTAAAATCATGAAAACGAGAATAGATGAGTGATTCTAACAGAATTACGGTGTAGAATGGGCATAGAATGGTGAAAACGGCTATAGACGGGAGATTCTAACAGAAGTAAGGTACACAACTGGCCCAGATTGGTGAAACGAGTATAAAAATGTGATTCTAAACGAAATAAGACATCAAACGCCAGTAAAATGGTGAAACGGGGGATTATGACCAAAATATGGTATAATATGATCGTAGGATGATGGAAACGAGTTTATATCGTTGATTCTGATCAAAATGTGGTATAAAATAGGGGTAGAATCGTGAAAACGGTTATAGATGAGTGATTCTAATCGAAATACGGTGTAGAATGGACTGGTCAAAAACGAGTGTAGATGGATGATTCTAACCAAAAGAGGGTAAAAAAAAGTGGCGCAGATTTATGGAAACGAGTACGGAAATGGGGTTGTGATCGAAATAAGCCATCAAATGATCGTAGAACGGCGAAAACGAGTATAGATGGACAACTCTAACCGGAATACGGTATAGAATGAGCTTAGAGTGCTGAAAACGTGTTTAGATCGGTGATTCTAACCAAAACAGGCTATAAAACGGACGTAGAATGGTAAAAACGAGTATAGATGCGTGATTCTAACTGAAATATGGTATGGAATGAGCGTAGAATGGTTAAAATGAGTATAGGTTGGTGATTCTTACCGAAATATGGTGTAGAATAGGCATAGATTGATGAAAACGAGTATAGATGGGGGGTTCTAACCGAAATTATGGTATAAAATGAGCCCGGGTTGGTGAAAGCAAGTATAAACATGCGCTTCTAACCGAAAATATGGACTGGATTGAATGTAGAACGAGGGAGACGATTATGGATGGATGACTCTAACCAGAATATGATATAAAACAAGTGTAGAATGGAGAAAACGAGCATAGATGTGTGATTATAACCGAAATTATAGTGTAGAATGGGCGTAGGATGGTGAAAACGAGTGTAGACGGGAGATTCTAACCGAAATATGGTGTATAACTGGCCTAGATCGGTGAAGCGGGGATAGGAGTATGGTTCTAACCGAAACAAGGCATCAAATGCTCGTAAAATGGTGAAAACGAGTGTAAAAGGGTGATTCGAACCGAAATACGGTATTATATGATCGTAGGATGATGAAAACGAGTTTGGATCGCTGATTCTAACCGAAATATGGTATAAAACAGGGGTCGAATCGTGAAAACGAGTACAGATGGGTGATTCTACCATAAATATGGTGTAGAATGTGCGTAGATTGGTGAAAACGAGTATAGATGGGCGATTCAAACCGAGATGTGGCATAAAAGTGGCATAGATTTGTGGAAACGGGTACTGAAATACGACTGTAATCGAAATAAGGTATCAAATTATCGTAGAATAGTTAAAACAAGCATAATACGGTATAGAACGAGCCTAGCATGCTGAAAACATGTTTAGATCGGCGATTCTAAACCAAAATATCGTATAAAAAGGACGTAGAATGGTGAAAACGAGTATGGACGGGTGATGCTAACTTGAATACGATAGCGTAGAATGGTTAAAACGAGCGTATATGGGGTGGTTCTAGCCGAAATATGGCACAGATTGATGAAAACGGGTATAGATGGGTGATTCTAATCATGGTATAGAACGAGCTTAGATTGGTGAAAACAAGTATAAGTAGGTGATTCTAACAGAAGTATGCGGATAGAATGAACGTAGATTGATGAAAACGAGTATAGATGTGCGATTCTAACCGAAATGTGGCATAAAACAAGTGCAGAATGGTGAAAACGAGCACAGGTGTGTGATTCTAACCAAGATTGTGGTGTAGAACTGGCGTAGAATGGTGAAAACGAGTATGGGCGGGAGCTTCCAAACGAAAATAAGGTATATAACCGCTCTAGATCAGTGAAACGAGTATAGAAATGAGATTCTAACCGAAGTAAGGTAGCAAATGCTCGTGAAATGGTGAAAACGGGTGTAAGCGGGCGATTCGAACCGAAAGATGGCACAATATGATCGTAGAATGATGAAAACAAATTTGGATCATAGATTCCAATCGAAATATTGTGTGAAACAGTGGTAGAATCGTGAAAACGAGAATAGATGAGTGATTCTAACAGAATTACGGTGTAGAATGGGCATAGAATGGTGAAAACGGCTATAGACGGGAGATTCTAACAGAAGTAAGGTACACAACTGGCCCAGATTGGTGAAACGAGTATAGAAATGTGATTCTAAACGAAATAAGACATCAAACGCCAGTAAAATGGTGAAACGGGGGATTAGGACCGAAATATGGTATAATATGATCGTAGGATGATGGAAACGAGTTTAGATTGTTGATTCTGATCAAAATGTGGTATAAAATAGGGGTAGAATCGTGAAAACGGGTATAGATGAGTGATTCTAATCGAAATACGGTGTAGAATGGACTGGTCAAAACGAGTGTAGATGGGTGATTCTAACCAAAAGAGGGTAAAAAAAAGTGGCGTAGATTTGTGGAAACGAGTACGGAAATGGGGTTGTGATCGAAATAAGCCATCAAATGATCGTAGAACGGCGAAAACGAGTATAGATGGACGACTCTAACCGGAATACGGTATAGAATGAGCATAGAGTGCTTAAAACGTGTTTAGATCGGTGATTCTAACCAAAACAGGCTATAAAACGGACGTAGAATGGTAAAAACGAGTATAGATGCGTGATTCTAACTGAAATATGGTATGGAATGAGCGTAGAATGGTTAAAACTAGTATAGACGGGTGATTCTTACCGAAATATAGTGTAGAATAGGCGTAGATTGATGAAAACGAGTATAGATGGGGGGTTCTAACCGAAATTATGGTATAAAATGAGCACGGATTGGTGAAAGCAAGTATAAACAGGCGCTTCTAACCGAAAATATGGACTGGATTGAATGTAGAACGAGGGAGACGATTATGGATGGGTGACTCTAACCAGAATATGATATAAAACAAGTGTAGAATGGAGAAAACGGGCATAGATGTGTGATTCTAACCGAAATTATAGTGTAGAATGGGCGTAGGATGGTGAAAACGAGTGTAGACGGGAGATTCTAACCGAAATAGGGTGTATAACTGGCCTAGATCGGTGAAGCGGGGATAGGAGTATGGTTCTAACCGAAATAAGGCATCAAATGCTCGTAAAATGGTGAAAACGAGTGTAAAAGGGTGATTCGAACCGAAATACGGTATAATATGATCGTAGGATGATGAAAACGAGTTTGGATCGCTGATTCTAACCGAAATATGGTATAAAACAGGGGTCGAATCGTGAAAACGAGTACAGATGGGTGATTCTACCATAAATATGGTGTAGAATGTGTGTAGATTGGTGAAAACGAGTATAGATGGGCGATTCAAACCGAGATGTGGCATAAAAGTGGCATAGATTTGTGGAAACGGGTACTGAAATACGACTGTAATCGAAATAAGGTATCAAATTATCGTAGAATAGTTAAAACGAGCATAATACAGTATAGAACGAGCCTAGCATGCTGAAAACATGTTTAGATCGGCGATTCTAAACCAAAATATCGTATAAAAAGGACGTAGAATGGTGAAAACGAGTATGGACGGGTGATGCTAACTTGAATACGATAGCGTAGAATGGTTATAACGAGCGTATATGGGGTGGTTCTAGCCGAAATATGGCACAGATTGATAAAAACGGGTATAGATGGGTGATTCTAATCATGGTATAGAACGAGCTTAGATTGGTGAAAACGAGTATAAGTAGGTGATTCTAACAGAAGTTTGGGATAGAATGAACGTAGATTGATGAAAACGAGTATAGATGTGCGATTCTAACCGAAATGTGGCGTAAAACAAGTGCAGAATGGTGAAAACGAGCACAAGTGTGTGATTCTAACCAAGATTGTAGTGTAGAACTGGCGTAGAATGGTGAAAACGAGTATGGGCGGGAGCTTCCAAACGAAAATAAGGTATATAACCGCTCTAGATCGGTGAAACGAGTATAGAAATGAGATTCTAACCGAAGTAAGGTAGCAAATGCTCGTGAAATGGTGAAAATGGGTGTAAGCGGGCGATTCGAACCGAAATATGGCACAAAATGATCGTAGAATGATGAAAACAAATTTGGATCATAGATTCCAATCGAAATATTGTATGAAACAGTGGTAGAATCGTGAAAACGAGAATAGATGAGTGATTCTAACAGAATTACGGTGTAGAATAGGCATAGAATGGTGAAAACGGCTATAGACGGGAGATTCTAACAGAAGTAAGGTACACAACTGGCCCAGATTGGTGAAACGAGTATAGAAATGTGATTCTAAATGAAATAAGACATCAAACGCCAGTAAAATGGTGAAACGGGGGATTAGGACCGAAATATGGTATAATATGACCGTAGGATGATGGAAACGAGTTTAGATCGTTGATTCTGATCAAAATGTGGTATAAAATAGGGATAGAATCGTGAAAACGGGTATAGATGAGTGATTCTAATCGAAATACGGTGTAGAATGGACTGGTGAAAATGAGTGTAGATGGGTGATTCTAACCAAAAGAGGGTAAAAAAAAGTGGCGTAGATTTGTGGAAACGAGTACGGAAATGGGGTTGTGATCGAAATAAGCCATCAAATGATCGTAGAACGGCGAAAACGAGTATAGATGGACGACTCTAACCGGAATACGGTATAGAATGAGCATAGAGTGCTGAAAACGTGTTTAGATCGGTGATTCTAACCAAAACAGACTATAAAACGGACGTAGAATGGTAAAAACGAGTATAGATGCGTGATTCTAACTGAAATATGGTATGGAATGAGCGTAGAATGGTTAAAATGAGTATAGGTTGGTGATTCTTACCGAAATATGGTGTAGAATAGGCATAGATTGATGAAAACGAGTATAGATGGGGGATTCTAACCGAAATTATGGTATAAAATGAGCCCGGGTTGGTGAAAGCAAGTATAAACAGGCGCTTCTAACCGAAAATATGGACTGGATTGAATGTAGAACGAGGGAGACGATTATGGATGGGTGACTCTAACCAGAATATGATATAAAACAAGTGTAGAATGGAGAAAACGAGCATAGATGTATGATTCTAACCGAAATTATAGTGTAGAATGGGCGTAGGATGGTGAAAACGAGTGTAGACGGGAGATTCTAACCGAAATAGGGTGTATAACTGGCCTAGATCGGTGAAGCGGGGATAGGAGTATGGTTCTAACCGAAACAAGGCATCAAATGCTCGTAAAATGGTGAAAACGAGTGTAAAAGGGTGATTCGAACCGAAATACGGTATAATATGATCGTAGGATGATGAAAACGAGTTTGGATCGCTGATTCTAACCGAAATATGGTATAAAACAGGGGTCGAATCGTGAAAACGAGTACAGATGGGTGATTCTACCATAAATATGGTGTAGAATGTGCGTAGATTGGTGAAAACGAGTATAGATGGGCGATTCAAACCGAGATGTGGCATAAAAGTGGCATAGATTTGTGGAAACGGGTACTGAAATACGACTGTAATCGAAATAAGGTATCAAATTATCGTAGAATAGTTAAAACGAGCATAATACGGTATAGAACGAGCCTAGCATGCTGAAAACATGTTTAGATCGGCGATTCTAAACCAAAATATCGTATAAAAAGGACGTAGAATGGTGAAAACGAGTATGGACGGGTGATGCTAACTTGAATACGATAGCGTAGAATGGTTATAACGAGCGTATATGGGGTGGTTCTAGCCGAAATATGGCACAGATTGATAAAAACGGGTATAGATGGGTGATTCTAATCATGGTATAGAACGAGCTTAGATTGGTGAAAACGAGTATAAGTAGGTGATTCTAACAGAAGTTTGGGATAGAATGAACGTAGATTGATGAAAACGAGTATAGATGTGCGATTCTAACCGAAATGTGGCGTAAAACAAGTGCAGAATGGTGAAAACGAGCACAAGTGTGTGATTCTAACCAAGATTGTAGTGTAGAACTGGCGTAGAATGGTGAAAACGAGTATGGGCGGGAGCTTCCAAACGAAAATAAGGTATATAACCGCTCTAGATCGGTGAAACGAGTATAGAAATGAGATTCTAACCGAAGTAAGGTAGCAAATGCTCGTGAAATGGTGAAAACGGGTGTAAGCGGGCGATTCGAACCGAAATATGGCACAATATGATCGTAGAATGATGAAAACAAATTTGGATCATAGATTCCAATCGAAATATTGTATGAAACAGTGGTAAAATCATGAAAACGAGAATAGATGAGTGATTCTAACAGAATTACGGTGTAGAATGGGCATAGAATGGTGAAAACGGCTATAGACGGGAGATTCTAACAGAAGTAAGGTACACAACTGGCCCAGATTGGTGAAACGAGTATAGAAATGTGATTCTAAACGAAATAAGACATCAAACGCCAGTAAAATGGTGAAACGGGGGATTATGACCAAAATATGGTATAATATGATCGTAGGATGATGGAAACGAGTTTAGATCGTTGATTCTGATCAAAATATGGTATAAAATAGGGGTAGAATCGTGAAAACGGGTATAGATGAGTGATTCTAATCGAAATACGGTGTAGAATGGACTGGTCAAAACGAGTGTAGATGGATGATTCTAACCAAAAGAGGGTAAAAAAAAGTGGCGTAGATTTGTGGAAACGAGTACGGAAATGGGGTTGTGATCGAAATAAGCCATCAAATGATCGTAGAACGGCAAAAACGAGTATAGATGGACAACTCTAACCGGAATACGGTATAGAATGAGCTTAGAGTGCTGAAAACGTGTTTAGATCGGTGATTCTAACCAAAATAGGCTATAAAACGGACGTAGAATGGTAAAAACGAGTATAGATGCGTGATTCTAACTGAAATATGGTATGGAATGAGCATAGAATGGTTAAAACGAGTATAGACGGGTGATTCTTACCGAAATATGGTGTAGAATAGGCGTAGATTGATGAAAACGAGTATAGATGGGGGGTTCTAACCGAAATTATGGTATAAAATGAGCCCGGGTTGGTGAAAACAAGTATAAACAGGTGCTTCTAACCGAAAATATGGACTGGATTGAATGTAGAACGAGGGAGACGATTATGGATGGATGACTCTAACCAGAATATGATATAAAACAAGTGTAGAATGGAGAAAACGAGCATAGATGTGTGATTATAACCGAAATTATAGTGTAGAATGGGCGTAGGATGGTGAAAACGAGTGTAGACGGGAGATTCTAACCGAAATATGGTGTATAACTGGCCTAGATCGGTGAAGCGGGGATAGGAGTATGGTTCTAACCGAAACAAGGCATCAAATGCTCGTAAAATGGTGAAAACGAGTGTAAAAGGGTGATTCGAACCGAAATACGGTATTATATGATCGTAGGATGATGAAAACGAGTTTGGATCGCTGATTCTAACCGAAATATGGTATAAAACAGGGGTCGAATCGTGAAAACGAGTACAGATGGGTGATTCTACCATAAATATGGTGTAGAATGTGCGTAGATTGGTGAAAACGAGTATAGATGGGCGATTCAAACCGAGATGTGGCATAAAAGTGGCATAGATTTGTGGAAACGGGTACTGAAATATGTAACCTCCGATTTCCAATTTCCAAAATAATTAGATTTTAATTTATTCCAAAATATCAAGTTTTATAAAATATTTCTCCTTGAAATTTTTTATTTGATTTTGAACGATGTTTGATTTTAGAAGGTAATTTAAAAATCCTTATAAAAATCATTTTTCCTAAATGACGAAGTACTACAAAATAAATAAATAAATAATAATATATATATTTCTAGTTTCAAATATTTATTGGCTTGATTCATAAAATTATTGTTTTAACTAAATAGTTATTTAAAAGACTAGTTGATAAAATAAAATAGATTTATAATTATTGGGATAGTAAATAAATAAATATTATACTTTCTAAGATTTTGCAAAATGTATTAATTAGTAGCTAATTTAAAATTTGCTAGCTTTCCTAAAAATATTTTCTGAAATTATAACCTTTGTTTTTATTTTACAAGTCGCCATTTCCATTAACTAGCCCACACCCTTTCCCACATGAAGAACTTATTCATGTATTAATTCTGGGCCACTCATTATTGGGCCAACCCGCAACCCTTTATCCCTCACCATCTCTCCCTATTTAGGTTCTCATTCTCACATTTCCCTAGAAACCCTAATCTTCAATTCATTGGCTAGCCTCCACAAATTCCCTCAAGCCAAAGCCACCACCATTTTTTGTGTGCTCGTGTCCGTGTGTCCATCATCACCGTGTCAGCCGTGATGGCCTCGGGTCCGACCCCGGGTGTCCCACCATATCCATTTCATTTCCTGTGTCCAGATTTACAGTTTACAACCAGCTTTTCCGTGTCCGACACACCCGGACACACCACCTCCACATCCACCACTGTACACAGCATCACCCGTGTCCAACACCGGACACGTCTACAGTACACCCCCGTCGTGTCCAGCCTCGGACACGATCGACCCAACCCCGACACAAAACCCAAAACCCTAACCCTAGATCTGAACTGCCACCGCCAGCGGCCAAGATCCCCTTCCGCCGCATCGAGCCCGACCCGCCGGTGGCCATGCCTCATCGCGTCGAGCACCGCCGCCGAGGAGAACGACGACCTCGAGCCGAGTTCGAAGCCGCCGCCGCCGCTGGAAGTCGAGCACCGCCACCGCCTCGCAGAGTCGAAGCCGTCGCCTCGGTGCGAGCAGACCGACCGCCTCGAACAGAGGAACCGCCGAGCCCGCCTCCTCGACCAGACGCCGCCGTCGTCGAGATCCCGCGCCGACGTCTCCTCGAAGCCGCTGCCCTCGAGCGCCGAGCCGCCCCCTCGAGCGCCGAGCCCGCTGCCTTCGCCGCCGAGTTCCTGCTGCCGCCTCGGGCCGCCTCACCTGCGCCGACGCCCTGCTCGACGGAGCCCCACCGCGACCTCGCCGGAAAACCCTCGGGTGAGGTTTCCCTCTCTCCTTTCCTTTTTTCCCCTTTCTGTTCTGTATATGGTTAAGTAATTAATTAGTATAATTAGTATTTAATTAACTTAGTGTTAGTTAATTTAACTAATGGTTAAGTAATTAATTAGAATAATTAATTAGTTAAGTTATGCGATTAGTTAATTATTATTAGTTAGTTAATTATAATTAATTAGTTAATTAATTAATGATTTGATTAGTTAATAATTAATATATAAGTAATTAGTTTAAGTGATAATAAAATAGTTTAATGAATATATATAATAGTTAATTTCATTGTAATTAGTTTAAGTTAATGTATAGTTAATGTATTATAATAGTTAAATTATAATTAGTTTAATTAAATTATTAAAACCAGTTAGTAAATATTAATTAATTAGTTTGGTATTTTCTTATAATTAGTTTAGTTAATTTGTAATTGATGTAGTAAATAAATGTAATTGCTTTAGCATATGTAATTAGCTAATTTTATGTAATTAGTTTATTTAGTTATAATAAAAAGGTTTTTGATTATGTTAAATATAATAAATCTTGGGTTTTATGTTATTATTAAAAATATAGTTCCAATAATAAAATGAGTTCAAAATTAGTTATTTAGATCGGTGACCGATTTTACCATAAATGAAAATATATTGGCTTTTACGTAAATTCTAGATTTTATAAATAAACCTTTAAATTCTAATTTTGTTCAAAAGGGAAGTTTTAACAATTATTGTTCAAAATAAGTTTGAAATGATTTACATACGTAAATACGTATTTCTAGTATATGTAATCAATTTAGTATTTATATATATATTTTAAAAGGTATTTTAGCATATGTATGAGTATACATATATAATGTTCAACTAGTATAAATCAAATATGTATTTAAAAGATATATATATATATTGTAAATACATTTAAATTGGTGCATGTATAAATATAGTAAGTATTAATAAGTGTAATGTGTATTATATACGTATCCCTACTTAGCATATTTTTATAGTTATAAAATTTATATATATGGTAACTATATTGTTCAACCTATATATATAGTATGCATGAATTAAATGATATATATACATATTGTATATGTATTTTATTTTGGTGCAAGTAATATTGTAGGTGTTAATGTTAGTTCAATAGGTATAAAGTGTTATAGATGTCTGTCTAACTAGATGACCTTAGTTGACTGAGTCCCATGCCTGGCAGAGCCCTGAGTTCATGTATTTGAGATGTGTTAGTGTAGCGCCTGATGCAAATGTTGTATTTGATATATTTTTAGGACTGTTGGTTCCTCCAGACGATACTCTGGGACAGGACATTGGTTTTACCAGCTAAGGACCCAAGGCAAGTACATTCTCTGATTAGTTTCTAATTTATGATATCTCCTATGTTCACTGTATCTAGTGTAAATATCCATGTTCCCGACACATTGGTTACACGGATTGGTATACACGGATCTCGTCATGAGATGTTATTCCTTATTCATGGTGTAGCTTGTACGAGACTTGTTTTTCTTGTTATCTTGTGCATGTACAGACACTGATTCCCGGGGAGATTTGCTACCTTCCTAGGGAATCCCGTGCCATAGCGTACCATGATTGGATCTACTATACCAGTCGGGGGATTTGGGGAGTATTTTAGTGTAGATATGTGATCATACCCAACTATCCATGCATCATAGCTCACCCCACATCTCACGTCGGGTGCGGCCTGACCATCTCCATGCCTCATAGCTGTTACGTGTGATTAGCCTGACCTCTCCCTGCATCATAGCTAACCAACGGTTAGCCTGACCTTCCATGAATCATAGCTAATCACATGTAACCAGCCTGATCAAGTTCCCAAGCCGATCACATGTTAAAGCTAGTACTCACACACTTAGTCATAGAATTCTTGCTCATGGACATATTGTTTCTTTTCCTGCATTTACTTACAGCATTTCCAGTACTTCTCTCATTGTACATTTCTCGTACTTATACATGCCTCTGGTATGTTTTCATCTAGAACTGCTACATAGTTTATGTCATTTATATAGAACTGCTATTTAGAGATGTACTTTGCTCCTTCCTGACAGGAAAATATTTTTCCAGACTGTGACATTAGTAGACTGGTTTCGGACACTTGGGGATTGGAAGTTAAGGATTGCAGGTATGTTATGTTGTCTTTAGACTTGTGCTGTATTCTTTTATTTCTTCATTCCTATCGTGCTGTAGTTGTGATTGAGTATTTCTAGATTTATTTTAGTGTTATCCATGTCTCCTTATGGAGTTGGATACTAGTGTGAGATTATCTAGATAGCACTTGACCTAGACAGCGTTCTACCGCCGATGCTGCGGCGTAGGCTGGACGTACCCACGCTCTCGTGCCCTTATACCGGGTGCGGGTCGTGACACGTTTTTAGTGGTGGCCCATGCAGGTCTCGAACCTGCGAGTTGTGCGATGTCGTGGTAGTGCGACATCGTAGTTGTACTACTGCGTACCTGCTACAGAATATAGGACATAGGATACTAGGATGAGAGAGGATACTCAATCACAAATTCTTGAGAGATTCCTAGGACGACCCCTTGAGAATCTTATTCCAATTTAAATCTTTTTCCCTTGATTTCGTCCGCTTTCGCTTGTTGTCACTGAACTTGATTCTTGTTGAGCAGTTTTTAAATTAAAATCTTGGTATCATTGTTGAGTTTGATTCTTGTTGACCAGTTGTTAACTTTAATTCCTGGTATCGTTGTTGAGCTGATTTCAAATTGAGATGAATTTTTACGGACTAGGATTTATGGTATCATCTGATGACATATATTGATGAGGACAGTGAGGAAGGTAAAACGTCTACTTTGGTTATGGAACCTAAAATTTATCGCAGCCATATTAGCTGTGGTGACGAGAACGTAGGGGCCTGACTTGGATGTACATACTATAGTTATGAAGCTTAGAGTCTTTCGCAGCCATACCGGTTGGCGTGGCGAAGATTCTAGACGACATGATTATAGAGTGCATACCTTAGTTACGAAACCTATCGTTTATCGCATCTATGCTTACTGGCGTGGCGAGGATTCTGAGTGTCATGATTTCAGACAGACGTGTATGATTATCAGGTTGTATCCTAAATTGGTTCTTAAAATATTATCTCAAGACTTATCTATTTCTGTTATTCCCGGACTTTGTTCCACCACTTCTTTCTTTACTAGCAGTAAAGATACCTTCTGTCCTCAATTCAGTCTTTGAGCTCCTATTCCTTGAGGATTTCTTGTTAAGTATGATAATTAGTGGCTTGTAATTTTGTTGTGTCTTGTATTAGTATTGACTGTGTTGCTAGTGAGTTGTAAGTATTTCTTAGTTGGACATGTGAGCAGTAGGCTTTAATCTAGAGTTAGCCCTTAGCATAGTACCTTGTACCAATGATTCTAGGAGTAGTGTCATTAGAGACGGAGAGTTAAGGAGAGTATAGAGTATCAGTGATAGTTCTTAGAGTTAGTATCAGAGCCAATTACCCGTCCTGGATAATCATGATTATGTAATTGAGTGATCTATGTAAACGATTAAGTATCCGGGAATTGTGTTAAGGATTTATGGAGCATGATGTCCAATTGGATGATTGATATCGGAAATGTTAAAGGTAAAGAAATGTATATGTATAAAGGGTTTAATGAGATGTCATAAGTAGAGAAATATCAGGATTAGTAATAGAAGTTGTGAAGCGTATCACGGATTCGTAGGCTTTAAAGGATTGAAGGAAATACATATACAACCATCGAGATGAGGAACCATATACTTGCCCATGAGAATAAGAAACATGAGTGTTATAGAGGATACAGGTGATCATGAGTCTAATGAGCTTGATGAGATAATCCATTAATGCAGCTAGTGATATAATACCAAGAGTGCTAACGATTCTATATCAAGGATTAGTCAAGGATGACGTTAATAACAGTAAGCACTCTGTGTGTTGATAATTAGATGATATACCAATTGACATAAATTGAAATCATGAAAGAAAACACAGTTGATGATAACTTTGATCATTGGAGGTAATAGTGCAAGTGATTCGGGCAGTACAAATTTAGTACACAGTTCTAGACAATAGAGGTATTGAGTGCACCTTGAGTATTAGAGACCGTGAGCACTCATATTTACATTGAGGAGTTATAAATTAAAAGGTGGAAATGAATTTTTAAATTTTTAGAATTTTAAGGAGTTGAGATTTTATGTTGTTAAATTATTGAGGATTTAAAATTGATTCACTAAACATAGTTAAGGCTACAAAGATTTTAGAAGTGATTAAATTTTATTTCGATGTGAAGTATCTAATTTTGAGGAGGTATATGCATTTTGTTTTAAGTTGATCGGGAAGTTAAACCTTGACGATTATTTTTGAGGATTTATTTTGGTAGATGAGAGATATGAATATTAATATATGATTAGTTGATATGGGTACCAGTGTACATGAATAGAAATTTGCTAGTGTGCTAGAGTTAAGTGTTTGTTAGAGATAGTAGACACTACAAGTAATATGTTAACATGATCCTTCTTCCTTCCTAATGTTCCTTTTCTTTCGCCTTTCGATGGATTGATTGATTTTCCTAGTACTGTGGTTCACATGCATGATTTTCTTGTTAGAATATAACTAGTAGTACCCCCTAACAGAGACTGAAATACCATGACAAAAGACACATGACCTATATTTTCTTAAATTGCATGACTGTAGGTAGAGTTTTCTTAAACCATGATCAATTGGGTTTTGACCATAGCAAGGATCTATGACAAGGTTATGACTGACAAAAAGAGACAAGAGGATTAAATTTGTGGATGAGCATTAAATTAAATAAAGAATTTAGGGGTTGTTATAACGGAGTTGATGGATCATTGATTTTATGAAAATCGAGGTATGATTGAAATTCGAGGACAAACATTTACTTAAAGGGAGAATTAAGAAATTCACAGAGCCAAAAATTTGAGGATTTATTAATTTTAAGGAGGTCTTGATATGATTGAATTGATTATTAAAAATTTGAGAAATTTGAGAGATTATCATTTTATCTATTTGATTGCAAGATAGAAATTTTATATAGTATGAATGTTGCATTGAAGATACTGGAAGCATGGCATCGTTGAGTATTTGAGGAAAAAGAAAAGCAGGAAATAAAATCGTAAATGGAATAGTGTCAAATTAAATTCTTGGGAGGAGGAGTTAGATTGGAATAAGCATCAATTGAATTTGAGTTAGATGATTGATGAGTGTTTAAAGTTAAATTTTGGGATGCAGATTTTCTTAAGTTCTATAAATATGCATTGATTGTATTTCAATTAAAAGGGATTGGATAGTAAATTTTGTATTTAGTTATTTACTCAAAATTTGAGGAGATTATGATACGACTGGAATTCAATTAAAATATTGAGGATTTGAGTAGTAAAAATTTTACATTGGGATAATAAATTCAGAGGATGAAAAAAAAATATATATTAGTTCAAAATTCGGAACCATTATACATACGGATAAAGAAATATGGAATGAAATGAAGCTCATGGTAAAGAAGATTATAATATAATTGATTATGGGATCATATAATTGAAGGTCGTAAGGTAAGATCATGGTATATTGAGGTTGTGATTTAAATTAAAATCTTGACCATGACAGTAACATTTGAAATCGAAGAAAATAATCGAGGTATAGTTGATGTTAAGATAAACAAACTCGAATTTGATGATAAGGCTTTTGATTCAGAAATTCTAAGATCTAATCTAATAAAGTTTGTGAAATTTGAAACTTTTATAAATATTGGTTAATGATGAATCACAAGATTGAGAAAAGTAAAATGAACGAGGATAAAAGGAAGGATTATTTTTCAGATGGTAGTAAAGACTACTCTTTTATTTCTTTTCCTAGAAATTTAGAAAGGCGATTAGATGTCTCTTGATTACATTCTGAAGGATGTATTTAAGTTCCTTAAATCAAATTGTCGATCGTATCTTTCGAATTAGCTATAACTTTCATGTCTATATCATTCATTATACTGGGTCTTCCTTGGTTTAGTTACTTTGAAAAGGTAACGTGCATTATTCAAATTATCTGTTTTGTGATCGTGTCTACTTCCCAAACCTAAACTTTCTAGAGGATTCAAGGCCGAGCCATGATTCCTTCAAGTTATTCCTGTCTTAAACCATAATTTCTTTTTTCTTCATGTTTCCTTCTGTTTGGTAAATATTTTCCTTATAGAAATATTTTCTTCAATGATATATTCATCATTATGAACAACAAATTTTTTTTTCTATCCTAGTCATCCCTAAAATTTCGAGGACGAAATTTTTCTAAGGTGGATAGACTTGTAACCTCCGATTTCCAATTTCCAAAATAATTAGATTTTAATTTATTCCAAAATATCAAGTTTTATAAAATATTTCTCCTTGAAATTTTTTATTTGATTTTGAACGATGTTTGATTTTAGAAGGTAATTTAAAAATCCTTATAAAAATCATTTTTCCTAAATGACGAAGTACTACAAAATAAATAAATAAATAATAATATATATATTTCTAGTTTCAAATATTTATTGGCTTGATTCATAAAATTATTGTTTTAACTAAATAGTTATTTAAAAGACTAGTTGATAAAATAAAATAGATTTATAATTATTGGGATAGTAAATAAATAAATATTATACTTTCTAAGATTTTGCAAAATGTATTAATTAGTAGCTAATTTAAAATTTGCTAGCTTTCCTAAAAATATTTTCTGAAATTATAACCTTTGTTTTTATTTTACAAGTCGCCATTTCCATTAACTAGCCCACACCCTTTTCCACATGAAGAACTTATTCATGTATTAATTCTGGGCCACTCATTATTGGGCCAACCCGCAACCCTTTATCCCTCACCATCTCTCCCTATTTAGGTTCTCATTCTCACATTTCCCTAGAAACCCTAATCTTCAATTCATTGGCTAGCCTCCACAAATTTCCTCAAGCCAAAGCCACCACCATTTTTTGTGTGCTCGTGTCCGTGTGTCCATCATCACCGTGTCAGCCGTGATGGCCTCGGGTCCGACCCCGGGTGTCCCACCATATCCATTTCATTTTCTGTGTCCAGATTTACAGTTTACAACCAGCTTTTCCGTGTCCGACACACCCGGACACACCACCTCCACATCCACCACTGTACACAGCATCACCCGTGTCCAACACCGGACACGTCTACAGTACACCCCCGTCGTGTCCAGCCTCGGACACGATCGACCCAACCCCGACACAAAACCCAAAACCCTAACCCTAGATCTGAACTGCCACCGCCGGCGGCCAAGATCCCCTTCCGCCGCATCGAGCCCGACCCGCCGGTGGCCATGCCTCACCGCGTCGAGCACCGCCGCCGAGGAGAACGACGACCTCGAGCCGAGTTCGAAGCCGCCGCCGCCGCTGGAAGTCGAGCACCGCCACCGCCTCGCAGAGTCGAAGCCGTCGCCTCGGTGCGAGCAGACCGACCGCCTCGAACAGAGGAACCGCCGAGCCCGCCTCCTCGACCAGACGCCGCCGTCGTCGAGATCCCGCGCCGACGTCTCCTCGAAGCCGCTGCCCTCGAGCGCCGAGCCCGCTGCCTTCGCCGCCGAGTTCCTGCTGCCGCCTCGGGCCGCCTCACCTGCGCCGACGCCCTGCTCGACGGAGCCCCACCGCGACCTCGCCGGAAAACCCTCGGGTGAGGTTTCCCTCTCTCCTTTCCTTTTTCCCCCTTTCTGTTCTGTATATGGTTAAGTAATTAATTAGTATAATTAGTATTTAATTAACTTAGTGTTAGTTAATTTAACTAATGGTTAAGTAATTAATTAGAATAATTAATTAGTTAAGTTATGCGATTAGTTAATTATTATTAGTTAGTTAATTATAATTAATTAGTTAATTAATTAATGATTTGATTAGTTAATAATTAATATATAAGTAATTAGTTTAAGTGATAATAAAATAGTTTAATGAATATATATAATAGTTAATTTCATTGTAATTAGTTTAAGTTAATGTATAGTTAATGTATTGTAATAGTTAAATTATAATTAGTTTAATTAAATTATTAAAACCAGTTAGTAAATATTAATTAATTAGTTTGGTATTTTCTTATAATTAGTTTAGTTAATTTGTAATTGATGTAGTAAATAAATGTAATTGCTTTAGCATATGTAATTAGCTAATTTTATGTAATTAGTTTATTTAGTTATAATAAAAAGGTTTTTGATTATGTTAAATATAATAAATCTTGGGTTTTATGTTATTATTAAAAATATAGTTCCAATAATAAAATGAGTTCAAAATTAGTTATTTAGATCGGTGACCGATTTTACCATAAATGAAAATATATTGGCTTTTACGTAAATTCTAGATTTTATAAATAAACCTTTAAATTCTAATTTTGTTCAAAAGGGAAGTTTTAACAATTATTGTTCAAAATAAGTTTGAAATGATTTACATACGTAAATACGTATTTCTAGTATATATAATCAATTTAGTATTTATATATATATTTTAAAAGGTATTTTAGCATATGTATGAGTATACATATATAATGTTCAACTAGTATAAATCAAATATGTATTTAAAAGATATATATATATATTGTAAATACATTTAAATTGGTGCATGTATAAATATAGTAAGTATTAATAAGTGTAATGTGTATTATATACGTATCCCTACTTAGCATATTTTTATAGTTATAAAATTTATATATATGGTAACTATATTGTTCAACCTATATATATAGTATGCATGAATTAAATGATATATATATATATTGTATATGTATTTTATTTTGGTGCAAGTAATATTGTAGGTGTTAATGTTAGTTCAATAGGTATAAAGTGTTATAGATGTCTGTCTAACTAGATGACCTTAGTTGACTGAGTCCCATGCCTGGCAGAGCCCTGAGTTCATGTATTTGAGATGTGTTAGTGTAGCGCCTGATGCAAATGTTGTATTTGATATATTTTTAGGACTGTTGGTTCCTCCAGACGATACTCTGGGACAGGACATTGGTTTTACCAGCTAAGGACCCAAGGCAAGTACATTCTCTGATTAGTTTCTAATTTATGATATCTCCTATGTTCACTGTATCTAGTGTAAATATCCATGTTCCCGACACATTGGTTACACGGATTGGTATACACGGATCTCGTCATGAGATGTTATTCCTTATTCATGGTGTAGCTTGTACGAGACTTGTTTTCCTTGTTATCTTGTGCATGTACAGACACTGATTCCCGGGGAGATTTGCTACCTTCCTAAGGAATCCCGTGCCATAGCGTACCATGATTGGATCTACTATACCAGTCGGGGGGTTTGGGGAGTATTTTAGTGTAGATATGTGATCATACCCAACTATCCATGCATCATAGCTCACCCCACATCTCACGTCGGGTGCGGCCTGACCATCTCCATGCCTCATAGCTGTTACGTGTGATTAGCCTGACCTCTCCCTGCATCATAGCTAACCAACGGTTAGCCTGACCTTCCATGAATCATAGCTAATCACATGTAACCAGCCTGATCAAGTTCCCAAGCCGATCACATGTTAAAGCTAGTACTCACACACTTAGTCATAGAATTCTTGCTCATGGACATATTGTTTCTTTTCCTGCATTTACTTACAGCATTTCCAGTACTTCTCTCATTGTACATTTCTCGTACTTATACATGCCTCTGGTATGTTTTCATCTAGAACTGCTACATAGTTTATGTCATTTATATAGAACTGCTATTTAGAGATGTACTTTGCTCCTTCCTGACTGGAAAATATTTTTCCAGACTGTGACATTAGTAGACTGGTTTCGGACACTTGGGGATTGGAAGTTAAGGATTGCAGGTATGTTATGTTGTCTTTAGACTTGTGCTGTATTCTTTTATTTCTTCATTCCTATCGTGCTGTAGTTGTGATTGAGTATTTCTAGATTTATTTTAGTGTTATCCATGTCTCCTTATGGAGTTGGATACTAGTGTGAGATTATCTAGATAGCACTTGACCTAGACAGCGTTCTACCGCCGATGCTACGGCGTAGGCTGGACGTACCCACGCTCTCGTGCCCTTATACCGGGTGCGGGTCGTGACAAAATACGACTGTATTCGAAATAAGGTATCAAATTATCGTAGAATAGTTAAAACAAGCATAATACGGTATAGAACGAGCCTAGCATGCTGAAAACATGTTTAGATCGGCGATTCTAAACCAAAATATCGTATAAAAAGGACGTAGAATGGTGAAAACGAGTATGGACGGGTGATGCTAACTTGAATACGATAGCGTAGAATGGTTAAAACGAGCGTATATGGGGTGGTTCTAGCCGAAATATGGCACAGATTGATGAAAACGGGTATAGATGGGTGATTCTAATCATGGTATAGAACGAGCTTAGATTGGTGAAAACGAGTATAAGTAGGTGATTCTAACAGAAGTATGGGATAGAATGAACGTAGATTGATGAAAACGAGTATAGATGTGCGATTCTAACCGAAATGTGGCGTAAAACAAGTGCAGAATGATGAAAACAAGCACAGGTGTGTGATTCTAACCAAGATTGTGGTGTAGAACTGGCGTAGAATGATGAAAACGAGTATGGGCGGGAGCTTCCAAACGAAAATAAGGTATATAACCGCTCTAGATCGGTGAAACGAGTATAGAAATGAGATTCTAACCGAAGTAAGGTAGCAAATGCTCGTGAAATGGTGAAAACGGGTGTAAGCGGGCGATTCGAACCGAAATATGGCACAATATGATCGTAGAATGATGAAAACAAATTTGGATCATAGATTCCAATCGAAATATTGTATGAAACAATGGTAGAATCGTGAAAACGAGAATAGATGAGTGATTCTAACAGAATTACGGTGTAGAATGGGCATAGAATGGTGAAAACGGCTATAGACGGGAGATTCTAACAGAAGTAAGGTACACAACTGGCCCAGATTGGTGAAACGAGTATAGAAATGTGATTCTAAACGAAATAAGACATCAAACGCCAGTAAAATGGTGAAACGGGGGATTATGACCGAAATATGGTATAATATGATCGTAGGATGATGGAAACGAGTTTAGATCGTTGATTCTGATCAAAATGTGGTATAAAATAGGGGTAGAATCGTGAAAACGGGTATAGATGAGTGATTCTAATCGAAATACGGTGTAGAATGGACTGGTGAAAACGAGTGTAGATGGGTGATTCTAACCAAAAGAGGGTAAAAAAAAGTGGCGTAGATTTGTGGAAACGAGTATGGAAATGGGGTTGTGATCGAAATAAGCCATCAAATGATCGTAAAACGGCGAAAACGAGTATAGATGGACGACTCTAACCGGAATACGGTATAGAATGAGCATAGAGTGCTGAAAACGTGTTTAGATCGGTGATTCTAACCAAAACAGGCTATAAAACGGACGTAGAATGGTAAAAACGAGTATAGATGCGTGATTCTAACTGAAATATGGTATGGAATGAGCATAGAATGGTTAAAACGAGTATAGACGAGTGATTCTTACCGAAATATGGTGTAGAATAGGCGTAGATTGATGAAAACGAGTATAGATGGGGGGTTCTAACCGAAATTATGGTATAAAATGAGCCCGGGTTGGTGAAAGCAAGTATAAACAGGCGCTTCTAACCGAAAATATGGACTGGATTGAATGTAGAACGAGGGAGACGATTATGGATGGGTGACTCTAACCAGAATATGAAATAAAACAAGTGTAGAATGGAGAAAACGAGCATAGATGTGTGATTCTAACCAAAATTATAGTGTAGAATGGGCATAGGATGGTGAAAACGAGTGTAGACGGGAGATTCTAACCGAAATAGGGTGTATAACTGGCCTAGATCGGTGAAGCGGGGATAGGAGTATGGTTCTAACCGAAACAAGGCATCAAATGCTCGTAAAATGGTGAAAACGAGTGTAAAAGGGTGATTCGAACCGAAATACGGTATAATATGATCGTAGGATGATGAAAACGAGTTTGGATCGCTGATTCTAACCGAAATATGGTATAAAACAGGGGTCGAATCGTGAAAACGAGTACAGATGGGTGATTCTACCAGAAATATGGTGTAGAATGTGCGTAGATTGGTGAAAACGAGTATAGATGGGCGATTCAAACCGAGATGTGGCATAAAAGTGGCATAGATTTGTGGAAACGGGTACTGAAATACGACTGTAATCGAAATAAGGTATCAAATTATCGTAGAATAGTTAAAACGAGCATAATACGGTATAGAACGAGCCTAGCATGCTGAAAACATGTTTAGATCGGCGATTCTAAACCAAAATATCGTATAAAAATAACGTAGAATGGTAAAAACGAGTATGGACGGGTGATGCTAACTTGAATACGATAGCGTAGAATGGTTAAAACGAGCGTATATGGGGTGGTTCTAGCCGAAATATGGCACAGATTGATGAAAATGGGTATAGATGGGTGATTCTAATCATGGTATAGAACGAGCTTAGATTGGTGAAAACGAGTATAAGTAGGTGATTCTAACAGAAGTATGAGATAGAATGAACGTAGATTGATGAAAACGAGTATAGATGTGAGATTCTAACCGAAATGTGGCGTAAAATAAGTGCAGAATGGTGAAGACGAGCACAGGTGTGTGATTCTAACCAAGATTGTGGTGTAGAACTAGCGTAGAATGGTGAAAACGAGTATGGGCGGGAGCTTCCAAACGAAAATAAGGTATATAACCGCTCTAGATCGGTGAAACGAGTATAGAAATGAGATTCTAATCGAAGTAAGGTAGCAAATGCTCGTGAAATGGTGAAAACGGGTGTAAGCGGGCGATTCGAACCGAAATATGGCACAATATGATCGTAGAATGATGAAAACAAATTTAGATCATAGATTCCAATCGAAATATTGTATGAAACAGTGGTAGAATCGTGAAAACGAGAATAGATGGGTGATTCTAACAGAATTACGGTGTAGAATGGGCATAGAATGGTGAAAACGGCTATAGACGGAAGATTCTAACAGAAGTAAGGTACACAACTGGCCCAGATTGGTGAAACGAGTATAGAAATGTGATTCTAAACGAAATAAGACATCAAACGCTAGTAAAATGGTGAAACGGGGGATTAGGACAGAAATATGGTATAATATGATCGTAGGATGATGGAAACGAGTTTAGATCGTTGATTCTGATCAAAATGTGGTATAAAATAGGGGTAGAATCGTGAAAACGGGTATAGATGAGTGATTCTAATCGAAATACGGTGTAGAATGGACTGGTCAAAACGAGTGTAGATGGGTGATTCTAACCAAAAGAGGGTAAAAAAAAGTGGCGTAGATTTGTGGAAACGAGTACGGAAATGGGGTTGTGATCGAAATAAGCCATCAAATAATCGTAGAACGGCGAAAACGAGTATAGATGGATGACTCTAACCGGAATACGGTATAGAATGAGCTTAGAGTGCTGAAAACGTGTTTAGATCGGTGATTCTAACCAAAACAGGCTATAAAACGGACGTAGAATGGTAAAAACGAGTATAGATGCGTGATTCAACTGAAATATGGTATGGAATGAGCGTAGAATGGTTAAAACGAGTATAGACGGGTGATTCTTACCGAAATATGGTGTAGAATAGGCGTAGATTGATGAAAACGAGTATAGATGGGGGGTTCTACCGAAATTATGGTAAAAAATGAGCCCGGGTTGGTGAAAGCAAGTATAAACAGGCGCTTCTAACCGAAAATATGGACTGGATTGAATGTAGAACGAGGGAGACGATTATGGATGGGTGACTCTAACCAGAATATGATATAAAACAAGCGTAGAATGGAGAAAACGAGCATAGATGTATGATTCTAACCGAAATTATAGTGTAGAATGGGCGTAGGATGGTGAAAACGAGTGTAGACGGGAGATTCTAACCGAAATAGGGTGTATAACTGCCCTAGATCGGTGAAGCGGGGATAGGAGTATGGTTCTAACCGAAACAAGGCATCAAATGCTCGTAAAATGGTGAAAACGAGTGTAAAAGGGTGATTCGAACCGAAATACGATATAATATGATCGTAGGATGATGAAAACGAGTTTGGATCGCTGATTCTAACCGAAATATGGTATAAAACAGGGGTCGAATCGTGAAAACGAGTACAGAGGGGTGATTCTACCATAAATATGGTGTAGAATGTGCGTAGATTGGTGAAAACGAGTATAGATGGGCGATTCAAACCGAGATGTGGCATAAAAGTGACATAGATTTGTGGAAACGGGTACTGAAATACGACTGTAATCGAAATAAGGTATCAAATTATCGTAGAATAGTTAAAACGAGCATAATACGGTATAGAACGAGCCTAGCATGCTGAAAACATGTTTAGATCGGCGATTCTAAACCAAAATATCGTATAAAAAGGACGTAGAATGGTGAAAACGAGTATGGACGGGTGATGCTAACTTGAATACGATAGCGTAGAATGGTTATAACGAGCGTATATGGGGTGGTTCTAGCCGAAATATGGCACAGATTGATAAAAACGGGTATAGATGGGTGATTCTAATCATGGTATAGAACGAGCTTAGATTGGTGAAAACGAGTATAAGTAGGTGATTCTAACAGAAGTTTGGGATAGAATGAACGTAGATTGATGAAAACGAGTATAGATGTGCGATTCTAACCGAAATGTGGCGTAAAACAAGTGCAGAATGGTGGAAACGAGCACAAGTGTGTGATTCTAACCAAGATTGTAGTGTAGAACTGGCGTAGAATGGTGAAAACGAGTATGGGCGGGAGCTTCCAAACGAAAATAAGGTATATAACCGCTCTAGATCGGTGAAACGAGTATAGAAATGAGATTCTAACCGAAGTAAGGTAGCAAATGCTCGTGAAATGGTGAAAACGGGTGTAAGCGGGTGATTCGAACCGAAATATGGCACAATATGATCGTAGAATGATGAAAACAAATTTGGATCATAGATTCCAATCGAAATATTGTATGAAACAGTGGTAAAATCATGAAAACGAGAATAGATGAGTGATTCTAACAGAATTACGGTGTAGAATGGGCATAGAATGGTGAAAACGGCTATAGACGGGAGATTCTAACAGAAGTAAGGTACACAACTGGCCCAGATTGGTGAAACGAGTATAGAAATGTGATTCTAAACGAAATAAGACATCAAACGCCAGTAAAATGGTGAAACGGGGGATTATGACCAAAATATGGTATAATATGATCGTAGGATGATGGAAACGAGTTTAGATCGTTGATTCTGATCAAAATGTGGTATAAAATAGGGGTAGAATCGTGAAAACGGGTATAGATGAGTGATTCTAATCGAAATACGGTGTAGAATGGACTGGTCAAAACGAGTGTAGATGGGTGATTCTAACCAAAAGAGGGTAAAAAAAAGTGGCGTAGATTTGTGGAAACGAGTACGGAAATGGGGTTGTGATCGAAATAAGCCATCAAATGATCGTAGAACGGCGAAAACGAGTATAGATGGACAACTCTAACCGGAATACGGTATAGAATGAGCTTAGAGTGCTGAAAACGTGTTTAGATCGGTGATTCTAACCAAAACAGGCTATAAAACGGACGTAGAATGGTAAAAACGAGTATAGATGCGTGATTCTAACTGAAATATGGTATGGAATGAGCATAGAATGGTTAAAACGAGTATAGACGGGTGATTCTTACCGAAATATGGTGTAGAATAGGCGTAGATTGATGAAAACGAGTATAGATGGGGGGTTCTAACCGAAATTATGGTATAAAATGAGCCCGGGTTGGTGAAAGCAAGTATAAACAGGCGCTTCTAACCGAAAATATGGACTGGATTGAATGTAGAACGAGGGAGACGATTATGGATGGATGACTCTAACCAGAATATGATATAAAACAAGTGTAGAATAGAGAAAACGAGCATAGATGTGTGATTATAACCGAAATTATAGTGTAGAATGGGCGTAGGATGGTGAAAACGAGTGTAGACGGGAGATTCTAACCGAAATATGGTGTATAACTGGCCTAGATCGGTGAAGCAGGGATAGGAGTATGGTTCTAACCGAAACAAGGCATCAAATGCTCGTAAAATGGTGAAAACGAGTGTAAAAGGGTGATTCGAACCGAAATACGGTATTATATGATCGTAGGATGATGAAAACGAGTTTGGATCGCTGATTCTAACCGAAATATGGTATAAAACAGGGGTCGAATCGTGAAAACGAGTACAGATGGGTGATTCTACCATAAATATGGTGTAGAATGTGCGTAGATTGGTGAAAACGAGTATAGATGGGCGATTCAAACCGAGATGTGGCATAAAAGTGGCATAGATTTGTGGAAACGGGTACTGAAATACGACTGTAATCGAAATAAGGTATCAAATTATCGTAAAATAGTTAAAACGAGCATAATACGGTATAGAACGAGCCTAGCATGCTGAAAACATGTTTAGATCGGCGATTCTAAACCAAAATATCGTATAAAAATGACGTAGAATGGTGAAAACGAGTATGGACGGGTGATGCTAACTTGAATACGATAGCGTAGAATGGTTAAAACGAGCGTATATGGGGTGGTTCTAGCCGAAATATGGCACAGATTGATGAAAATGGGTATAGATGGGTGATTCTAATCATGGTATAGAACGAGCTTAGATTGGTGAAAACGAGTATAAGTAGGTGATTCTAACAGAAGTATGGGATAGAATGAACGTAGATTGATGAAAACGAGTATAGATGTGCGATTCTAACCGAAATGTGGCGTAAAATTAGTGCAGAATGGTGAAGACGAGCACAGGTGTGTGATTCTAACCAAGATTGTGGTGTAGAACTAGCGTAGAATGGTGAAAACGAGTATGGGCGGGAGCTTCCAAACGAAAATAAGGTATATAACCGCTCTAGATCGGTGAAACGAGTATAGAAATGAGATTCTAATCGAAGTAAGGTAGCAAATGCTCGTGAAATGGTGAAAACGGGTGTAAGCGGGCGATTCGAACCGAAATATGGCACAATATGATCGTAGAATGATGAAAACAAATTTAGATCATAGATTCCAATCGAAATATTGTATGAAACAGTGGTAGAATCGTGAAAACGAGAATAGATGGGTGATTTTAACAGAATTACGGTGTAGAATGGGCATAGAATGGTGAAAACGGCTATAGACGGAAGATTCTAACAGAAGTAAGGTGCACAACTGGCCCAGATTGGTGAAACGAGTATAGAAATGTGATTCTAAACGAAATAAGACATCAAACGCTAGTAAAATGGTGAAACGGGGGATTAGGACCGAAATATGGTATAATATGATCGTAGGATGATGGAAACGAGTTTAGATCGTTGATTCTGATCAAAATGTGGTATAAAATAGGGGTAGAATCGTGAAAACGGGTATAGATGAGTGATTCTAATCGAAATACGGTGTAGAATGGACTGGTCAAAACGAGTGTAGATGGGTGATTCTAACCAAAAGAGGGTAAAAAAAAGTGGCGTAGATTTGTGGAAACGAGTACGGAAATGGGGTTGTGATCGAAATAAGCCATCAAATAATCGTAGAACGGCGAAAACGAGTATAGATGGATGACTCTAACCGGAATACGGTATAGAATGAGCTTAGAGTGCTGAAAACGTGTTTAGATCGGTGATTCTAACCAAAACAGGCTATAAAACGGACGTAGAATGGTAAAAACGAGTATAGATGCGTGATTCAACTGAAATATGGTATGGAATGAGCGTAGAATGGTTAAAACGAGTATAGACGGGTGATTCTTACCGAAATATGGTGTAGAATAGGCGTAGATTGATGAAAACGAGTATAGATGGGGGGTTTCTACCGAAATTATGGTAAAAAATGAGCCCGGGTTGGTGAAAGCAAGTATAAACAGGCGCTTCTAACCGAAAATATGGACTGGATTGAATGTAGAACGAGGGAGACGATTATGGATGGGTGACTCTAACCAGAATATGATATAAAACAAGTGTAGAATGGAGAAAACGAGCATAGATGTGTGATTCTAACCGAAATTATAGTGTAGAATGGGCGTAGGATGGTGAAAACGAGTGTAGACGGGAGATTCTAACCGAAATAGGGTGTATAACTGGCCTAGATCGGTGAAGCGGGGATAAGAGTATGGTTCTAACCGAAACAAGGCATCAAATGCTCGTAAAATGGTGAAAACGAGTGTAAAAGGGTGATTCGAACCGAAATACGGTATAATATGATCGTAGGATGAGGAAAACGAGTTTGGATCGCTGATTCTAACCGAAATATGGTATAAAACAGGGGTCGAATCATGAAAACGAGTACAGATGGGTGATTCTACCAGAAATATGGTGTAGAATGTGCGTAGATTGGTGAAAACGAGTATAGATGGGCGATTCAAACCGAGATGTGGCATAAAAGTGGCATAGATTTGTGGAAACGGGTACTGAAATACGACTGTAATCGAAATAAGGTATCAAATTATCGTAGAATAGTTAAAACGAGCATAATACGGTATAGAACGAGCCTAGCATGCTGAAAACATGTTTAGATCGGCGATTCTAAACCAAAATATCGTATAAAAAGGACGTAGAATGGTAAAAACGAGTATGGACGGGTGATGCTAACTTGAATACGATAGCGTAGAATGGTTATAACGAGCGTATATGGGGTGGTTCTAGCCGAAATATGGCACAGATTGATGAAAACGGGTATAGATGGGTGATTCTAATCATGGTATAGAACGAGCTTAGATTGGTGAAAACAAGTATAAGTAGGTGATTCTAACAGAAGTATGTGATAGAATGAACGTAGATTGATAAAAACGAGTATATATGTGCGATTCTAACCGAAATGTGGCGTAAAACAAGTGCAGAATGGTGAAAACGAGCACAGGTGTGTGATTCTAACCAAGATTGTGGTGTAGAACTGGCGTAGAATGGTGAAAACGAGTATGGGCGGGAGCTTCCAAACGAAAATAAGGTATATAACCGCTCTAGATCGGTGAAACGAGTATAGAAATGAGATTCTAACCGAAGTAAGGTAGCAAATGCTCGTGAAATGGTGAAAACGGGTGTAAGCGGGCGATTCGAACCGAAATATGGCACAATATGATCGTAGAATGATGAAAACAAATTTAGATCATAGATTCCAATCGAAATATTGTATGAAACAGTGGTAGAATCGTGAAAACGAGAATAGATGAGTGATTCTAACAGAATTACGGTGTAGAATGGGCATAGAATGGTGAAAACGGCTATAGACGGGAGATTCTAACAGAAGTAAGGTACACAACTGGCCCAGATTGGTAAAACGAGTATAGAAATGTGATTCTAAACGAAATAAGACATCAAACGCCAGTAAAATGGTGAAACGGGGGATTAGGACCGAAATATGGTATAATATGATCGTAGGATGATGGAAACGAGTTTAGATCGTTGATTCTGATCAAAATGTGGTATAAAATAGGGGTAGAATCGTAAAAACGGGTATAGATGAGTGATTCTAATCGAAATACGGTGTAGAATGGACTGGTCAAAACGAGTGTAGATGGGTGATTCTAACCAAAAGAGGGTAAAAAAAAGTGGCGTAGATTTGTGGAAACGAGTACGAAAATGGGGTTTGTGATCGAATAAGCCATCAAATGATCGTAGAACGGCGAAACGAGTATAGATGGACGACTCTAACCGGAATACAGTATAGAATGAACTTAGAGTGCTGAAAACGTGTTTAGATCGGTGATTCTAACCAAAACAGGCTATAAAACGGACGTAGAATGGTAAAAACGAGTATAGATGCGTGATTCTAACTGAAATATGGTATGGAATGAGCGTAGAATGGTTAAAACGAGTATAGACGGGTGATTCTTACCGAAATATGGTGTAGAATAGGCGTAGATTGATGAAAACGAGTATAGATGGGGGGTTCTAACCGAAATTATGGTATAAAATGAGCCCGGGTTGGTGAAAGCAAGTATAAACAGGCGCTTCTAACCGAAAATATGGACTGGATTGAATGTAGAACGAGGGAGACGATTATGGATGGGTGACTCTAACCAGAATATGATATAAAACAAGTGTAGAATGGAGAAAACGAGCATAGATGTGTGATTCTAACCGAAATTATAGTGTAGAATGGGCGTAGGATGGTGAAAACGAGTGTAGACGGGAGATTCTAACCGAAATAGGGTGTATAACTGGCCTAGATCGGTGAAGCGGGGATTAGGAGTATGGTTCTAACCGAAACAAGGCATCAAATGCTCGTAAAATGGTGAAAACGAGTGTAAAAGGGTGATTCGAACCAAAATACGGTATAATATGATCGTAGGATGATGAAAACGAGTTTGGATCGCTGATTCTAACCGAAATATGGTATAAAACAGGGGTCGAATCGTGAAAACGAGTACAGATGGGTGATTCTACCAGAAATATGGAGTAGAATGTGCGTAGATTGGTGAAAACGAGTATAGATGGGCGATTCAAACCGAGATGTGGCATAAAAGTGGCATAGATTTGTGGAAACGGGTACTGAAATACGACTGTAATCGAAATAAGGTATCAAATTATCGTAGAATAGTTAAAACGAGCATAATACGGTATAGAACGAGCCTAGCATGCTGAAAACATGTTTAGATCGGCGATTCTAAACCAAAATATCGTATAAAAAGGACGTAGAATGGTGAAAACGAGTATGGACGGGTGATGCTAACTTGAATACGATAGCGTAGAATGGTTATAACGAGCGTATATGGGGTGGTTCTAGCCGAAATATGGCACAGATTGATAAAAACGGGTATAGATGGGTGATTCTAATCATGGTATAGAACGAGCTTAGATTGGTGAAAACGAGTATAAGTAGGTGATTCTAACAGAAGTATGGGATAGAATGAACGTAGATTGATGAAAACGAGTATAGATGTGCGATTCTAACCGAAATGTGGCGTAAAACAAGTGCAGAATGGTGAAAACGAGCACAGGTGTGTGATTCTAACCAAGATTGTGGTGTAGAACTGGCGTAGAATGGTGAAAACGAGTATGGGCGGGAGCTTCCAAACGAAAATAAGGTATATAACCGCTCTAGATCGGTGAAACGAGTATAGAAATGAGATTCTAACCGAAGTAAGGTAGCAAATGCTCGTGAAATGGTGAAAACGAGTGTAAGCGGGCGATTCGAACCAAAATATGGCACAATATGATCGTAGAATGATGAAAACAAATTTAGATCATAGATTCCAATCGAAATATTGTATGAAACAGTGGTAGAATCGTGAAAACGAGAATAGATGAGTGATTCTAACAGAATTACGGTATAGAATGGGCATAGAATGGTGAAAACGGCTATAGACGGGAGATTCTAACAGAAGTAAGGTACACAACTGGCCCAGATTGGTAAAACGAGTATAGAAATGTGATTCTAAACGAAATAAGACATCAAACGCCAGTAAAATGGTGAAACGGGGGATTAGGACCGAAATATGGTATAATATGATCGTAGGATGATGGAAACGAGTTTAGATCGTTGATTCTGATCAAAATGTGGTATAAAATAGGGGTAGAATCGTAAAAACGGGTATAGATGAGTGATTCTAATCGAAATACGGTGTAGGAATACTGGTCAAAACGAGTGTAGATGGGTGATTCTAACCAAAAGAGGGTAAAAAAAAGTGGCGTAGATTTGTGGAAACGAGTACGAAAATGGGGTTGTGATCGAAATAAGCCATCAAATGATCGTAGAACGGCGAAAACGAGTATAGATGGACGACTCTAACCGGAATACGGTATAGAATGAACTTAGAGTGCTGAAAACGTGTTTAGATCGGTGATTCTAACCAAAACAGGCTATAAAACGGACGTAGAATGGTAAAAACGAGTATAGATGCGTGATTCTAACTGAAATATGGTATGGAATGAGCGTAGAATGGTTAAAACGAGTATAGACGGGTGATTCTTACCGAAATATGGTGTAGAATAGGCGTAGATTGATGAAAACGAGTATAGATGGGGGGTTCTAACCGAAATTATGGTATAAAAATGAGCCCGGGTTGGTGAAAGCAAGTATAAACAGGCGCTTCTAACCGAAAATATGGACTGGATTGAATGTAGAACGAGGGAGACGATTATGGATGGGTGACTCTAACCAGAATATGATATAAAACAAGTGTAGAATGGAGAAAACGAGCATAGATGTGTGATTCTAACCGAAATTATAGTGTAGAATGGGCGTAGGATGGTGAAAACGAGTGTAGACGGGAGATTCTAACCGAAATAGGGTGTATAACTGGCCTAGATCGGTGAAGCGGGGATAGGAGTATGGTTCTAACCGAAACAAGGCATCAAATGCTCGTAAAATGGTGAAAACAAGTGTAAAAGGGTGATTCGAACCGAAATACGGTATAATATGATCGTAGGATGATGAAAACGAGTTTGGATCGCTGATTCTAACCGAAATATGGTATAAAACAGGGGTCGAATCGTGAAAACGAGTACAGATGGGTGATTCTACCAGAAATATGGAGTAGAATGTGCGTAGATTGGTGAAAACGAGTATAGATGGGCGATTCAAACCGAGATGTGGCATAAAAGTGGCATAGATTTGTGGAAACGGGTACTGAAATACGACTGTAATCGAAATAAGGTATCAAATTATCGTAGAATAGTTAAAACGAGCATAATACGGTATAGAACGAGCCTAGCATGCTGAAAACATGTTTAGATCGGCGATTCTAAACCAAAATATCGTATAAAAAGGACGTAGAATGGTGAAAACGAGTATGGACGGGTGATGCTAACTTGAATACGATAGCGTAGAATGGTTATAACGAGCGTATATGGGGTGGTTCTAGCCGAAATATGGCACAGATTGATAAAAACGGGTATAGATGGGTGATTCTAATCATGGTATAGAACGAGCTTAGATTGGTGAAAACGAGTATAAGTAGGTGATTCTAACAGAAGTATGTGATAGAATGAACGTAGATTGATGAAAACGAGTATAGATGTGCGATTCTAACCGAAATGTGGCGTAAAACAAGTGCAGAATGGTGAAAACGAGCACAGGTGTGTGATTCTAACCAAGATTGTGGTGTAGAACTGGCGTAGAATGGTGAAAACGAGTATGGGCGGGAGCTTCCAAACGAAAATAAGGTATATAACCGCTCTAGATCGGTGAAACGAGTATAGAAATGAGATTCTAACCGAAGTAAGGTAGCAAATGCTCGTGAAATGGTGGAAAACGAGTGTAAGCGGGCGATTCGAACCAAAATATGGCACAATATGATCGTAGAATGATGAAAACAAATTTAGATCATAGATTCCAATCGAAATATTGTATGAAACAGTGGTAGAATCGTGAAAACGAGAATAGATGAGTGATTCTAACATAATTACGGTGTAGAATGGGCATAGAATGGTGAAAACGGCTATAGACGGGAGATTCTAACAGAAGTAAGGTACACAACTGGCCCAGATTGGTGAAACGAGTATAGAAATGTGATTCTAAACGAAATAAGACATCAAACGCCAGTAAAATGGTGAAACGGGGGATTAGGACCGAAATATGGTATAATATGATCGTAGGATGATGGAAACGAGTTTAGATTGTTGATTCTGATCAAAATATGGTATAAAATAGGGGTAGAATCGTGAAAACGGGTATAGATGAGTGATTCTAATCGAAATACGGTGTAGAATGGACTGGTCAAAACGAGTGTAGATGGGTGATTCTAACCAAAAGAGGGTAAAAAAAAGTGGCGTAGATTTGTGGAAACGAGTACGGAAATGGGGTTGTGATCGAAATAAGCCATCAAATGATCGTAGAACGGCGAAAACGAGTATAGATGGACGACTCTAACCGGAATACGGTATAGAATGAGCTTAGAGTGCTGAAAACGTGTTTAGATCGGTGATTCTAACCAAAATAGGCTATAAAACGGACGTAGAATGGTAAAAACGAGTATAGATGCGTGATTCTAACTGAAATATGGTATGGAATGAGCGTAGAATGGTTAAAACGAGTATAGACGGGTGATTCTTACCGAAATATGGTGTAGAATAGGCGTAGATTGATGAAAACGAGTATAGATGGGGGGTTCTAACCGAAATTATGGTATAAAATGAGCCCGGTTGGTGAAAGCAAGTATAAACAGGCGCTTCTAACCGAAAATATGGACTGGATTGAATGTAGAACGAGGGAGACGATTACGGATGGGTGACTCTAACCACAATATGATATAAAACAAGTGTAGAATGGAGGAAAACGAGCATAGATGTGTGATTCTAACCGAAATTATAGTGTAGAATGGGCGTAGGATGGTGAAAACGAGTGTAGACGGGAGATTCTAACCGAAATAGGGTGTATAACTGGCCTAGATCGGTGAAGCGGGGATAGGAGTATGGTTCTAACCGAAATAAGGCATCAAATGCTCGTAAAATGGTGAAAACGAGTGTAAAAGGGTGATTCGAACCGAAATACGGTATAATATGATCGTAGGATGATGAAAAAGAGTTTGGATCGCTGATTCTAACCGAAATATGGTATAAAACAGGGGTCGAATCGTGAAAACGAGTACAGATGGGTGATTCTACCAGAAATATGGAGTAGAATGTGCGTAGATTGGTGAAAACGAGTATAGATGGGCGATTCAAACCGAGATGTGGCATAAAAGTGGCATAGATTTGTGGAAACGGGTACTGAAATACGACTGTAATCGAAATAAGGTATCAAATTATCGTAGAATAGTTAAAACGAGCATAATACGGTATAGAACGAGCCTAGCATGCTGAAAACATGTTTAGATCGGCGATTCTAAACCAAAATATCGTATAAAAAGGACGTAGAAATAGTGAAAACGAGTATGGACGGGTGATGCTAACTTGAATACGATAGCGTAGAATGGTTATAACGAGCGTATATGGGGTGGTTCTAGCCGAAATATGGCACAGATTGATAAAAACGGGTATAGATGGGGTGATTCTAATCATGGTATAGAATGAGCTTAGATTGGTGAAAACGAGTATAAGTAGGTGATTCTAACAGAAGTTTGGGATAGAATGAACGTAGATTGATGAAAACGAGTATAGATGTGCGATTCTAACCGAAATGTGGCGTAAAACAAGTGCAGAATGGTGAAAACGAGCACAGGTGTGTGATTCTAACCAAGATTGTGGTGTAGAACTGGCGTAGAATGGTGAAAACGAGTATGGGCGGGAGCTTCCAAACGAAAATAAGGTATATAACCGCTCTAGATCGGTGAAACGAGTATAGAAATGAGATTCTAACCGAAGTAAGGTAGCAAATGCTCGTGAAATGGTGAAAACGAGTGTAAGCGGGCGATTCGAACCGAAATATGGCACAATATGATCGTAGAATGATGAAAACAAATTTAGATCATAGATTCCAATCGAAATATTGTATGAAACAGTGGTAGAATCGTGAAAACGAGAATAGATGAGTGATTCTAACATAATTACGGTGTAGAATGGGCATAAAATGGTAAAAACGGCTATAGACGGGAGATTCTAACAGAAGTAAGGTACACAACTGGCCCAGATTGGTGAAACGAGTATAGAAATATGATTCTAAACGAAATACGACATCAAACGCCAGTAAAATGGTGAAACGGGGGATTAGGACCGAAATATGGTATAATATGATCGTAGGATGATGGAAACGAGTTTAGATCATTGATTCTGATCAAAATGTGGTATAAAATAGGGGTAGAATCGTGAAAACGGGTATAGATGAGTGATTCTAATCGAAATACGGTGTAGAATGGACTGGTCAAAACGAGTGTAGATGGGTGATTCTAACCAAAAGAGGGTAAAAAAAAGTGGCGTAGATTTGTGGAAACGAGTACGGAAATGGGGTTGTGATCGAAATAAGCCATCAAATGATCGTAGAACGGCGAAAACGAGTATAGATGGACGACTCTAACCGGAATACGGTATAGAATGAGCTTAGAGTGCTGAAAACGTGTTTAGATCGGTGATTCTAACCAAAATAGGCTATAAAACGGACGTAGAATGGTAAAAACGAGTATAGATGCGTGATTCTAACTGAAATATGGTATGGAATGAGCGTAGAATGGTTAAAACGAGTATAGACGGGTGATTCTTACCAAAATATGGTGTAGAATAGGCGTAGATTGATGAAAACGGGTATAGATGGGGGGTTCTAACCGAAATTATGGTATAAAATGAGCCCGGGTTGGTGAAAGCAAGTATAAACAGGCGCTTCTAACCGAAAATATGGACTGGATTGAATGTAGAACGAGGGAGACGATTATGGATGGGTGACTCTAACCAGAATATGATATAAAACAAGTGTAGAATGGAGAAAACGAGCATAGATGTGTGATTCTAACCGAAATTATAGTGTAGAATGGGCGTAGGATGGTGAAAACGAGTGTAGACGGGAGATTCTAACCGAAATAGGGTGTATAACTGGCCTAGATCGGTGAAGCGGGGATAGGAGTATGGTTCTAACCGAAACAAGGCATCAAATGCTCGTAAAATAGTGAAAACGAGTGTAAAAGGGTGATTCGAACCGAAATACGGTATAATATGATCGTAGGATGATGAAAAAGAGTTTGGATCGCTGATTCTAACCGAAATATGGTATAAAACAGGGGTCGAATCGTGAAAACGAGTACAGATGGGTGATTCTACCAGAAATTATGGAGTAGAATGTGCGTAGATTGGTGAAAACGAGTATAGATGGGCGATTCAAACCGAGATGTGGCATAAAAGTGGCATAGATTTGTGGAAACGGGTACTGAAATACGACTGTAATCGAAATAAGGTATCAAATTATCGTAGATAGTTAAAACGAGCATAATACGGTATAGAACGAGCCTAGCATGCTGAAAACATGTTTTAGATCGGCGATTCTAAACCAAAATATCGTATAAAAAGGACGTAGAATGGTGAAAACGAGTATGGACGGGTGATGCTAACTTGAATACGATAGCGTAGAATGGTTATAACGAGCGTATATGGGGTGGTTCTAGCCGAAATATGGCACAGATTGATAAAAACGGGTATAGATGGGTGATTAATCATGGTTAGAATGAGCTTAGATTGGTGAAAACGAGTATAAGTAGGTGATTCTAACAGAAGTTTGGGATAGAATGAACGTAGATTGATGAAAACGAGTATAGATGTGCGATTCTAACCGAAATGTGGCGTAAAACAAGTGCAGAATGGTGAAAACGAGCACAGGTGTGTGATTCTAACCAAGATTGTGGTGTAGAACTGGCGTAGAATGGTGAAAACGAGTATGGGCGGGAGCTTCCAAACGAAAATAAGGTATATAACCGCTCTAGATCGGTGAAACGAGTATAGAAATGAGATTCTAACCGAAGTAAGGTAGCAAATGCTCGTGAAATGGTGAAAACGAGTGTAAGCGGGCGATTCGAACCGAAATATGGCACAATATGATCGTAGAATGATGAAAACAAATTTAGATCATAGATTCCAATCGAAATATTGTATGAAACAGTGGTAGAATCGTGAAAACGAGAATAGATGAGTGATTCTAACAGAATTACGGTGTAGAATGGGCATAGAATGGTAAAAACGGCTATAGACGGGAGATTCTAACAGAAGTAAGGTACACAACTGGCCCAGATTGGTGAAACGAGTATAGAAATATGATTCTAAACGAAATACGACATCAAACGCCAGTAAAATGGTGAAACGGGGGATTAGGACCGAAATATGGTATAATATGATCGTAGGATGATGGAAACGAGTTTAGATCATTGATTCTGATCAAAATGTGGTATAAAATAGGGGTAGAATCGTGAAAACGGGTATAGATGAGTGATTCTAATCGAAATACGGTGTAGAATGGACTGGTCAAAACGAGTGTAGATGGGTGATTCTAACCAAAAGAGGGTAAAAAAAAGTGGCGTAGATTTGTGGAAACGAGTACGGAAATGGGGTTGTGATCGAAATAAGCCATCAAATGATCGTAGAACGGCGAAAACGAGTATAGATGGACGACTCTAACCGGAATACGTATAGAATGAGCTTAGAGTGCTGAAAACGTGTTTAGATCGGTGATTCTAACCAAAACAGGCTATAAAACGGACGTAGAATGGTAAAAACGAGTATAGATGCGTGATTCTAACTGAAATATGGTATGGAATGAGCGTAGAATGGTTAAAACGAGTATAGACGGGTGATTCTTACCGAAATATGGTGTAGAATAGGCGTAGATTGATGAAAACGGGTATAGATGGGGGGTTCTAACCGAAATTATGGTATAAAATAAGCCCGGGTTGGTGAAAGCAAGTATAAACAGGCGCTTCTAACCGAAAATATGGACTGGATTGAATGTAGAACGAGGGAGACGATTATGGATGGGTGACTCTAACCAGAATATGATATAAAACAAGTGTAGAATGAGAAAACGAGCATAGATGTGTGATTCTAACCGAAATTATAGTGTAGAATGGGCGTAGGATGGTGAAAACGAGTGTAGACGGGAGATTCTAACCGAAATAGGGTGTATAACTGGCCTAGATCGGTGAAGCGGGGATAGGAGTATGGTTCTAACCGAAATAAGGCATCAAATGCTCGTAAAATGGTAAAAACGAGTGTAAAAGGGTGATTCGAACCGAAATACGGTATAATATGATCGTAGGATGATGAAAACGAGTTTGGATCGCTGATTCTAACCGAAATATGGTATAAAACAGGGGTCGAATCGTGAAAACGAGTACAGATGGGTGATTCTACCAGAAATATGGAGTAGAATGTGCGTAGATTGGTGAAAACGAGTATAGATGGGCGATTCAAACCGAGATGTGGCATAAAAGTGGCATAGATTTGTGGAAACGGGTACTGAAATACGACTGTAATCGAAATAAGGTATCAAATTATCGTAGAATAGTTAAAACGAGCATAATACGGTATAGAACGAGCCTAGCATGCTGAAAACATGTTTAGATCGGCGATTCTAAACCAAAATATCGTATAAAAAGGACGTAGAATGGTGAAAACGAGTATGGACGGGTGATGCTAACTTGAATACGATAGCGTAGAATGGTTATAACGAGCGTATATGGGGTGGTTCTAGCCGAAATATGGCACAGATTGATAAAAACGGGTATAGATGGGTGATTCTAATCATGGTATAGAACGAGCTTAGATTGGTGAAAACGAGTATAAGTAGGTGATTCTAACAGAAGTATGGGATAGAATGAACGTAGATTGATGAAAACGAGTATAGATGTGCGATTCTAACCGAAATATGGCGTAAAACAAGTGCAGAATGGTGAAAACGAGCACAGGTGTGTGATTCTAACCAAGATTGTGGTGTAGAACTGGCGTAGAATGGTGAAAACGAGTATGGGCGGGAGCTTCCAAACGAAAATAAGGTATATAACCGCTCTAGATCGGTGAAACGAGTATAGAAATGAGATTCTAACCGAAGTAAGGTAGCAAATGCTCGTGAAATGGTGAAAACGAGTGTAAGCGGGCGATTCGAACCGAAATATGGCACAATATGATCGTAGAATGATGAAAACAAATTTAGATCATAGATTCCAATCGAAATATTGTATGAAACAGTGGTAGAATCGTGAAAACGAGAATAGATGAGTGATTCTAACAGAATTACGGTGTAGAATGGGCATAGAATGGTAAAAACGGCTATAGACGGGAGATTCTAACAGAAGTAAGGTACACAACTGGCCAGATTGGTGAAACGAGTATAGAAATATGATTCTAAACGAAATACGACATCAAACGCCAGTAAAATGGTGAAACGGGGGGATTAGGACCGAAATATGGTATAATATGATCGTAGGATGATGGAAACGAGTTTAGATCATTGATTCTGATCAAAATGTGGTATAAAATAGGGGTAGAATCGTGAAAACGGGTATAGATGAGTGATTCTAATCGAAATACGGTGTAGAATGGACTGGTCAAAACGAGTGTAGATGGGTGATTCTAACCAAAAGAGGGTAAAAAAAAGTGGCGTAGATTTGTGGAAACGAGTACGGAAATGGGGTTGTGATCGAAATAAGCCATCAAATGATCGTAGAACGGCGAAAACGAGTATAGATGGACGACTCTAACCGGAATATGGTATAGAATGAGCTTAGAGTGCTGAAAACGTGTTTAGATCGGTGATTCTAACCAAAATAGGCTATAAAACGGACGTAGAATGGTAAAAACGAGTATAGATGCGTGATTCTAACTGAAATATGGTATGGAATGAGCGTAGAATGGTTAAAACGAGTATAGACGGGTGATTCTTACGAAATATGGTGTAGAATAGGCGTAGATTGATGAAAACGGGTATAGATGGGGGGTTCTAACCGAAATTATGGTATAAAATGAGCCCGGGTTGGTGAAAGCAAGTATAAACAGGCGCTTCTAACCGAAAATATGGACTGGATTGAATGTAGAACGAGGGAGACGATTATGGATGGGTGACTCTAACCAGAATATGATATAAAACAAGTGTAGAATGGAGAAAACGAGCATAGATGTGTGATTCTAACCGAAATTATAGTGTAGAATGGGCGTAGGATGGTGAAAACGAGTGTAGACGGGAGATTCTAACCGAAATAGGGTGTATAACTGGCCTAGATCGGTGAAGCGGGGATAGGAGTATGGTTCTAACCGAAATAAGGCATCAAATGCTCGTAAAATGGTAAAAACGAGTGTAAAAGGGTGATTCGAACCGAAATACGGTATAATATGATCGTAGGATGATGAAAAAGAGTTTGGATCGCTGATTCTAACCGAAATATGGTATAAAACAGGGGTCGAATCGTGAAAACGAGTACAGATGGGTGATTCTACCAGAAATATGGAGTAGAATGTGCGTAGATTGGTGAAAACGAGTATAGATGGCGATTCAAACCGAGATGTGGCATAAAAGTGGCATAGATTTGTGGAAACGGGTACTGAAATACGACTGTAATCGAAATAAGGTATGAAATTATCGTAGAATAGTTAAAATGAGCATAATACGGTATAGAACGAGCCTAGCATGCTGAAAACATGTTTAGATCGGCGATTCTAAACCAAAATATCGTATAAAAAGGACGTAGAATGGTGAAAACGAGTATGGACGGGTGATGCTAACTTGAATACGATAGCGTAGAATGGTTATAACGAGCGTATATGGGGTGGTTCTAGCCGAAATATGGCACAGATTGATAAAAACGGGTATAGATGGGTGATTCTAATCATGGTATAGAACGAGCTTAGATTGGTGAAAACGAGTATAAGTAGGTGATTCTAACAGAAGTATGGGATAGAATGAACGTAGATTGATGAAAACGAGTATAGATGTGCGATTCTAACCGAAATGTGGCGTAAAACAAGTGCAGAATGGTGAAAACGAGCACAGGTGTGTGATTCTAACCAAGATTGTGGTGTAGAACTGGCGTAGAATGGTGGAAAACGAGTATGGGCGGGAGCTTCCAAACGAAAATAAGGTATATAACCGCTCTAGATCGGTGAAACGAGTATAGAAATGAGATTCTAACCGAAGTAAGGTAGCAAATGCTCGTGAAATGGTGAAAACGAGTGTAAGCGGGCGATTCGAACCAAAATATGGCACAATATGATCGTAGAATGATGAAAACAAATTTAGATCATAGATTCCAATCGAAATATTGTATGAAACAGTGGTAGAATCGTGAAAACGAGAATAGATGAGTGATTCTAACAGAATTACGGTGTAGAATGGGCATAGAATGGTGAAAACGGCTATAGACGGGAGATTCTAACAGAAGTAAGGTACACAACTGGCCCAGATTGGTGAAACGAGTATAGAAATGTAATTCTAAACGAAATAAGACATCAAACGCCAGTAAAATGGTGAAACGGGGGATTAGGACCGAAATATGGTATAATCGTAGGATGATGGAAACGAGTTTAGATCGTTGATTCTGATCAAAATGTGGTATAAAATAGGGATAGAATCGTGAAAACGGGTATAGATGAGTGATTCTAATCGAAATACGGTGTAGAATGGACTGGTCAAAACGAGTGTAGATGGGTGATTCTAACCAAAAGAGGGTAAAAAAAAGTGGCGTAGATTTGTGGAAACGAGTACGGAAATGGGGTTGTGATCGAAATAAGCCATCAAATGATCGTAGAACGGCGAAAACGAGTATAGATGGACGACTCTAACCGGAATACGGTATAGAATGAGCTTAGAGTGCTGAAAACGTGTTTAGATCGGTGATTCTAACCAAAATAGGCTATAAAACGGACGTAGAATGGTAAAAACGAGTATAGATGCGTGATTCTAACTGAAATATGGTATGGAATGAGCGTAGAATGGTTAAAACGAGTATAGACGGGTGATTCTAACTGAAATATGGTGTAGAATAGGCGTAGATTGATGAAAACGAGTATAGATGGGGGGTTCTAACCGAAATTATGGTATAAAATGAGCCCGGGTTGGTGAAAGCAAGTATAAACAGGCGCTTCTAACCGAAAATATGGACTGGATTGAATGTAGAACGAGGGAGACGATTATGGATGGGTGACTCTAACCAGAATATGATATAAAACAAGTGTAGAATGGAGAAAACGAGCATAGATGTGTGATTCTAACCGAAATTATAGTGTAGAATGGGCGTAGGATGGTGAAAACGAGTGTAGACGGGAGATTCTAACCGAAATAGGGTGTATAACTGGCCTAGATCGGTGAAGCGGGGATAGGAGTATGGTTCTAACCGAAACAAGGCATCAAATGCTCGTAAAATGGTGAAAACGAGTGTAAAAGGGTGATTCGAACCGAAATACGGTATAATATGATCGTAGGATGATGAAAACGAGTTTGGATCGCTGATTCTAACCGAAATATGGTATAAAACAGGGGTCGAATCGTGAAAACGAGTACAGATGGGTGATTCTACCAGAAATATGGAGTAGAATGTGCGTAGATTGGTGAAAACGAGTATAGATGGGCGATTCAAACCGAGATGTGGCATAAAAGTGGCATAGATTTGTGGAAACGGGTACTGAAATACGACTGTAATCGAAATAAGGTATCAAATTATCGTAGAATAGTTAAAACGAGCATAATACGGTATAGAACGAGCCTAGCATGCTGAAAACATGTTTAGATCGGCGATTCTAAACCAAAATATCGTATAAAAAGGACGTAGAATGATGAAAACGAGTATGGACAGGTGATGCTAACTTGAATACGATAGCGTAGAATGGTTATAACGAGCGTATATGGGGTGGTTCTAGCCGAAATATGGCACAGATTGATAAAAACGGGTATAGATGGGTGATTCTAATCATGGTATAGAACGAGCTTAGATTGGTGAAAACGAGTATAAGTAGGTGATTCTAACAGAAGTTTGGGATAGAATGAACGTAGATTGATGAAAACGAGTATAGATGTGCGATTCTAACCGAAATGTGGCGTAAAACAAGTGCAGAATGGTAAAAACGAGCACAGGTGTGTGATTCTAACCAAGATTGTGGTGTAGAACTGGCGTAGAATGGTAAAAACGAGTATGGGCGGGAGCTTCCAAACGAAAATAAGGTATATACACCGCTCTAGATCGGTGAAACGAGTATAGAAATGAGATTCTAACCGAAGTAAGGTAGCAAATGCTCGTGAAATGGTGAAAACGAGTGTAAGCGGGCGATTCGAACCAAAATATGGCACAATATGATCGTAGAATGATGAAAACAAATTTAGATCATAGATTCCAATCGAAATATTGTATGAAACAGTGGTAGAATCGTGAAAACGAGAATAGATGAGTGATTCTAACAGAATTACGGTGTAGAATGGGCATAGAATGGTGAAAACGGCTATAGACGGGAGATTCTAACAGAAGTAAGGTACACAACTGGCCCAGATTGGTGAAACGAGTATAGAAATGTAATTCAAAACGAAATAAGACATCAAACGCCAGTAAAATGGTGAAACGGGGGATTAGGACCGAAATATGGTATAATATGATCGTAGGATGATGGAAACGAGTTTAGATCGTTGATTCTGATCAAAATGTGGTATAAAATAGGGATAGAATCGTGAAAACGGGTATAGATGAGTGATTCTAATCGAAATACGGTGTAGAATGGACTGGTCAAAACGAGTGTAGATGGGTGATTCTAACCAAAAGAGGGTAAAAAAAAGTGGCGTAGATTTGTGGAAACGAGTACGGAAATGGGGTTGTGATCGAAATAAGCCATCAAATGATCGTAGAACGGCGAAAACGAGTATAGATGGACGACTCTAACCGGAATACGGTATAGAATGAGCTTAGAGTGCTGAAAACGTGTTTAGATCGGTGATTCTAACCAAAACAGGCTATAAAACGGACGTAGAATGGTAAAAACGAGTATAGATGCGTGATTCTAACTGAAATATGGTATGGAATGAGCGTAGAATGGTTAAAACGAGTATAGACGGGTGATTCTTACCGAAATATGGTGTAGAATAGGCGTAGATTGATGAAAACGAGTATAGATGGGGGGTTCTAACCGAAATTATGGTATAAAATGAGCCCGGGTTGGTGAAAGCAAGTATAAACAGGCGCTTCTAACCGAAAATATGGACTGGATTGAATGTAGAACGAGGGAGACGATTATGGATGGGTGACTCTAACCAGAATATGATATAAAACAAGTGTAGAATGGAGAAAACGAGCATAGATGTGTGATTCTAACCGAAATTATAGTGTAGAATGGGCGTAGGATGGTGAAAACGAGTGTAGACGGGAGATTCTAACCGAAATAGGGTGTATAACTGGCCTAGATCGGTGAAGCGGGGATAGGAGTATGGTTCTAACCGAAACAAGGCATCAAATGCTCGTAAAATGGTGAAAACGAGTGTAAAAGGGTGATTCGAACCGAAATACGGTATAATATGATCGTAGGATGATGAAAACGAGTTTGGATCGCTGATTCTAACCGAAATATGGTATAAAACAGGGGTCGAATCGTGGAAAACGAGTACAGATGGGTGATTCTACCAGAAATATGGAGTAGAATGTGCGTAGATTGGTGAAAACGAGTATAGATGGGCGATTCAAACCGAGATGTGGCATAAAAGTGGCATAGATTTGTGGAAACGGGTACTGAAATACGACTGTAATCGAAATAAGGTATCAAATTATCGTAGAATAGTTAAAACAAGCATAATACGGTATAGAACGAGCCTAGCATGCTGAAAACATGTTTAGATCGGCGATTCTAAACCAAAATATCGTATAAAAAGGACGTAGAATGATGAAAACGAGTATGGACAGGTGATGCTAACTTGAATACGATAGCGTAGAATGGTTATAACGAGCGTATATGGGTGGTTCTAGCCGAAATATGGCACAGATTGATAAAAACGGGTATAGATGGGTGATTCTAATCATGGTATAGAACGAGCTTAGATTGGTGAAAACGAGTATAAGTAGGTGATTCTAACAGAAGTTTGGGATAGAATGAACGTAGATTGATGAAAACGAGTATAGATGTGCGATTCTAACCGAAATGTGGCGTAAAACAAGTGCAGAATGGTAAAAACGAGCACAGGTGTGTGATTCTAACCAAGATTGTGGTGTAGAACTGGCGTAGAATGGTAAAAACGAGTATGGGCGGGAGCTTCCAAACGAAAATAAGGTATATAACCGCTCTAGATCGGTGAAACGAGTATAGAAATGAGATTCTAACCGAAGTAAGGTAGCAAATGCTCGTGAAATGGTGAAAACGAGTGTAAGCGGGCGATTCGAACCAAAATATGGCACAATATGATCGTAGAATGATGAAAACAAATTTAGATCATAGATTCCAATCGAAATATTTATGAAACAGTGGTAGAATCGTGAAAACGAGAATAGATGAGTAATTCTAACAGAATTACGGTGTAGAATGGGCATAGAATGGTGAAAACGGCTATAGACGGGAGATTCTAACAGAAGTAAGGTACACAACTGGCCCAGATTGGTGAAACGAGTATAGAAATGTAATTCTAAACGAAATAAGACATCAAACGCCAGTAAAATGGTGAAACGGGGGATTAGGACCGAAATATGGTATAATATGATCGTAGGATGATGGAAACGAGTTTAGATCGTTGATTCTGATCAAAATGTGGTATAAAATAGGGATAGAATCGTGAAAACGGGTATAGATGAGTGATTCTAATCGAAATACGGTGTAGAATGGACTGGTCAAAACGAGTGTAGATGGGTGATTCTAACCAAAAGAGGGTAAAAAAAAGTGGCGTAGATTTGTGGAAACGAGTACGGAAATGGGGTTGTGATCGAAATAAGCCATCAAATGATCGGTAGAACGGCGAAAACGAGTATAGATGGACGACTCTAACCGGAATACGGTATAGAATGAGCTTAGAGTGCTGAAAACGTGTTTAGATCGGTGATTCTAACCAAAACAGGCTATAAAACGGACGTAGAATGGTAAAAACGAGTATAGATGCGTGATTCCTACTGAAATATGGTATGGAATGAGCGTAGAATGGTTAAAACGAGTATAGACGGGTGATTCTTACCGAAATATGGTGTAGAATAGGCGTAGATTGATGAAAACGAGTATAGATGGGGGGTTCTAACCGAAATTATGGTATAAAATGAGCCCGGGTTGGTGAAAGCAAGTATAAACAGGCGCTTCTAACCGAAAATATGGACTGGATTGAATGTAGAACGAGGGAGACGATTATGGATGGGTGACTCTAACCAGAATATGATATAAAACAAGTGTAGAATGGAGAAAACGAGCATAGATGTGTGATTCTAACCGAAATTATAGTGTAGAATGGGCGTAGGATGGTGAAAACGAGTGTAGACGGGAGATTCTAACCGAAATAGGGTGTATAACTGGCCTAGATCGGTGAAGCGGGGATAGGAGTATGGTTCTAACCGAAACAAGGCATCAAATGCTCGTAAAATGGTGAAAACGAGTGTAAAAGGGTGATTCGAACCGAAATACGGTATAATATGATCGTAGGATGATGAAAACGAGTTTGGATCGCTGATTCTAACCGAAATATGGTATAAAACAGGGGTCGAATCGTGAAAACGAGTACAGATGGGTGATTCTACCAGAAATATGGAGTAGAATGTGCGTAGATTGGTGAAAACGAGTATAGATGGGCGATTCAAACCGAGATGTGGCATAAAAGTGGCATAGATTTGTGGAAACGGGTACTGAAATACGACTGTAATCGAAATAAGGTATCAAATTATCGTAGAATAGTTAAAACGAGCATAATACGGTATAGAACGAGCCTAGCATGCTGAAAACATGTTTAGATCGGCGATTCTAAACCAAAATATCGTATAAAAAGGACGTAGAATGATGAAAACGAGTATGGACAGGTGATGCTAACTTGAATACGATAGCGTAGAATGGTTATAACGAGCGTATATGGGGTGGTTCTAGCCGAAATATGGCACAGATTGATAAAAACGGGTATAGATGGGTGATTCTAATCATGGTATAGAACGAGCTTAGATTGGTGAAAACGAGTATAAGTAGGTGATTCTAACAGAAGTTTGGGATAGAATGAACGTAGATTGATGAAAACGAGTATAGATGTGCGATTCTAACCGAAATGTGGCATAAAACAAGTGCAGAATGGTAAAAACGAGCACAGGTGTGTGATTCTAACCAAGATTGTGGTGTAGAACTGGCGTAGAATGGTAAAAACGAGTATGGGCGGGAGCTTCCAAACGAAAATAAGGTATATAACCGCTCTAGATCGGTGAAACGAGTATAGAAATGAGATTCTAACCGAAGTAAGGTAGCAAATGCTCGTGAAATGGTGAAAACGAGTGTAAGCGGGCGATTCGAACCAAAATATGGCACAATATGATCGTAGAATGATGAAAACAAATTTAGATCATAGATTCCAATCGAAATATTGTATGAAACAGTGGTAGAATCGTGAAAACGAGAATAGATGAGTGATTCTAACAGAATTACGGTGTAGAATGGGCATAGAATGGTGAAAACGGCTATAGACGGGAGATTCTAACAGAAGTAAGGTACACAACTGGCCCAGATTGGTGAAACGAGTATAGAAATGTAATTCTAAACGAAATAAGACATCAAACGCCAGTAAAATGGTGAAACGGGGGATTAGGACCGAAATATGGTATAATATGATCGTAGGATGATGGAAACGAGTTTAGATCGTTGATTCTGATCAAAATGTGGTATAAAATAGGGATAGAATCGTGAAAACGGGTATAGATGAGTGATTCTAATCGAAATACGGTGTAGAATGGACTGGTCAAAACGAGTGTAGATGGGTGATTCTAACCAAAAGAGGGTAAAAAAAAGTGGCGTAGATTTGTGGAAACGAGTACGGAAATGGGGTTGTGATCGAAATAAGCCATCAAATGATCGTAGAACGGCGAAAACGAGTATAGATGGACGACTCTAACCGGAATACGGTATAGAATGAGCTTAGAGTGCTGAAAACGTGTTTAGATCGGTGATTCTAACCAAAACAGGCTATAAAACGGACGTAGAATGGTAAAAACGAGTATAGATGCGTGATTCTAACTGAAATATGGTATGGAATGAGCGTAGAATGGTTAAAACGAGTATAGACGGGTGATTCTTACCGAAATATGGTGTAGAATAGGCGTAGATTGATGAAAACGAGTATAGATGGGGGGTTCTAACCGAAATTATGGTATAAAATGAGCCCGGGTTGGTGAAAGCAAGTATAAACAGGCGCTTCTAACCGAAAATATGGACTGGATTGAATGTAGAACGAGGGAGACGATTATGGATGGGTGACTCTAACCAGAATATGATATAAAACAAGTGTAGAATGGAGAAAACGAGCATAGATGTGTGATTCTAACCGAAATTATAGTGTAGAATGGGCGTAGGATGGTGAAAACGAGTGTAGACGGGAGATTCTAACCGAAATAGGGTGTATAACTGGCCTAGATCGGTGAAGCGGGGATAGGAGTATGGTTCTAACCGAAACAAGGCATCAAATGCTCGTAAAATGGTGAAAACGAGTGTAAAAGGGTGATTCGAACCGAAATACGGTATAATATGATCGTAGGATGATGAAAACGAGTTTGGATCGCTGATTCTAACCGAAATATGGTATAAAACAGGGGTCGAATCGTGAAAACGAGTACAGATGGGTGATTCTACCAGAAATATGGAGTAGAATGTGCGTAGATTGGTGAAAACGAGTATAGATGGGCGATTCAAACCGAGATGTGGCATAAAAGTGGCATAGATTTGTGGAAACGGGTACTGAAATACGACTGTAATCGAAATAAGGTATCAAATTATCGTAGAATAGTTAAAACAAGCATAATACGGTATAGAACGAGCCTAGCATGCTGAAAACATGTTTAGATCGGCGATTCTAAACCAAAATATCGTATAAAAAGGACGTAGAATGATGAAAACGAGTATGGACAGGTGATGCTAACTTGAATACGATAGCGTAGAATGGTTATAACGAGCGTATATGGGGTGGTTCTAGCCGAAATATGGCACAGATTGATAAAAACGGGTATAGATGGGTGATTCTAATCATGGTATAGAACGAGCTTAGATTGGTGAAAACGAGTATAAGTAGGTGATTCTAACAGAAGTTTGGGATAGAATGAACGTAGATTGATGAAAACGAGTATAGATGTGCGATTCTAACCGAAATGTGGCGTAAAACAAGTGCAGAATGGTAAAAACGAGCACAGGTGTGTGATTCTAACCAAGATTGTGGTGTAGAACTGGCGTAGAATGGTAAAAACGAGTATGGGCGGGAGCTTCCAAACGAAAATAAGGTATATAACCGCTCTAGATCGGTGAAACGAGTATAGAAATGAGATTCTAACCGAAGTAAGGTAGCAAATGCTCGTGAAATGGTGAAAACGAGTGTAAGCGGGCGATTCGAACCAAAATATGGCACAATATGATCGTAGAATGATGAAAACAAATTTAGATCATAGATTCCAATCGAAATATTTATGAAACAGTGGTAGAATCGTGAAAACGAGAATAGATGAGTAATTCTAACAGAATTACGGTGTAGAATGGGCATAGAATGGTGAAAACGGCTATAGACGGGAGATTCTAACAGAAGTAAGGTACACAACTGGCCCAGATTGGTGAAACGAGTATAGAAATGTAATTCTAAACGAAATAAGACATCAAACGCCAGTAAAATGGTGAAACGGGGGATTAGGACCGAAATATGGTATAATATGATCGTAGGATGATGGAAACGAGTTTAGATCGTTGATTCTGATCAAAATGTGGTATAAAATAGGGATAGAATCGTGAAAACGGGTATAGATGAGTGATTCTAATCGAAATACGGTGTAGAATGGACTGGTCAAAACGAGTGTAGATGGGTGATTCTAACCAAAAGAGGGTAAAAAAAAGTGGCGTAGATTTGTGGAAACGAGTACGGAAATGGGGTTGTGATCGAAATAAGCCATCAAATGATCGTAGAACGGCGAAAACGAGTATAGATGGACGACTCTAACCGGAATACGGTATAGAATGAGCTTAGAGTGCTGAAAACGTGTTTAGATCGGTGATTCTAACCAAAACAGGCTATAAAACGGACGTAGAATGGTAAAAACGAGTATAGATGCGTGATTCCTACTGAAATATGGTATGGAATGAGCGTAGAATGGTTAAAACGAGTATAGACGGGTGATTCTTACCGAAATATGGTGTAGAATAGGCGTAGATTGATGAAAACGAGTATAGATGGGGGGTTCTAACCGAAATTATGGTATAAAATGAGCCCGGGTTGGTGAAAGCAAGTATAAACAGGCGCTTCTAACCGAAAATATGGACTGGATTGAATGTAGAACGAGGGAGACGATTATGGATGGGTGACTCTAACCAGAATATGATATAAAACAAGTGTAGAATGGAGAAAACGAGCATAGATGTGTGATTCTAACCGAAATTATAGTGTAGAATGGGCGTAGGATGGTGAAAACGAGTGTAGACGGGAGATTCTAACCGAAATAGGGTGTATAACTGGCCTAGATCGGTGAAGCGGGGATAGGAGTATGGTTCTAACCGAAACAAGGCATCAAATGCTCGTAAAATGGTGAAAACGAGTGTAAAAGGGTGATTCGAACCGAAATACGGTATAATATGATCGTAGGATGATGAAAACGAGTTTGGATCGCTGATTCTAACCGAAATATGGTATAAAACAGGGGTCGAATCGTGAAAACGAGTACAGATGGGTGATTCTACCAGAAATATGGAGTAGAATGTGCGTAGATTGGTGAAAACGAGTATAGATGGGCGATTCAAACCGAGATGTGGCATAAAAGTGGCATAGATTTGTGGAAACGGGTACTGAAATACGACTGTAATCGAAATAAGGTATCAAATTATCGTAGAATAGTTAAAACGAGCATAATACGGTATAGAACGAGCCTAGCATGCTGAAAACATGTTTAGATCGGCGATTCTAAACCAAAATATCGTATAAAAAGGACGTAGAATGATGAAAACGAGTATGGACAGGTGATGCTAACTTGAATACGATAGCGTAGAATGGTTATAACGAGCGTATATGGGGTGGTTCTAGCCGAAATATGGCACAGATTGATAAAAACGGGTATAGATGGGTGATTCTAATCATGGTATAGAACGAGCTTAGATTGGTGAAAACGAGTATAAGTAGGTGATTCTAACAGAAGTTTGGGATAGAATGAACGTAGATTGATGAAAACGAGTATAGATGTGCGATTCTAACCGAAATGTGGCATAAAACAAGTGCAGAATGGTAAAAACGAGCACAGGTGTGTGATTCTAACCAAGATTGTGGTGTAGAACTGGCGTAGAATGGTAAAAACGAGTATGGGCGGGAGCTTCCAAACGAAAATAAGGTATATAACCGCTCTAGATCGGTGAAACGAGTATAGAAATGAGATTCTAACCGAAGTAAGGTAGCAAATGCTCGTGAAATGGTGGAAAACGAGTGTAAGCGGGCGATTCGAACCAAAATATGGCACAATATGATCGTAGAATGATGAAAACAAATTTAGATCATAGATTCCAATCGAAATATTGTATGAAACAGTGGTAGAATCGTGAAAACGAGAATAGATGAGTGATTCTAACAGAATTACGGTGTAGAATGGGCATAGAATGGTGAAAACGGCTATAGACGGGAGATTCTAACAGAAGTAAGGTACACAACTGGCCCAGATTGGTGAAACGAGTATAGAAATGTAATTCTAAACGAAATAAGACATCAAACGCCAGTAAAATGGTGAAACGGGGGATTAGGACCGAAATATGGTATAATATGATCGTAGGATGATGGAAACGAGTTTAGATCGTTGATTCTGATCAAAATGTGGTATAAAATAGGGATAGAATCGTGAAAACGGGTATAGATGAGTGATTCTAATCGAAATACGGTGTAGAATGGACTGGTCAAAACGAGTGTAGATGGGTGATTCTAACCAAAAGAGGGTAAAAAAAAGTGGCGTAGATTTGTGGAAACGAGTACGGAAATGGGGTTGTGATCGAAATAAGCCATCAAATGATCGTAGAACGGCGAAAACGAGTATAGATGGACGACTCTAACCGGAATACGGTATAGAATGAGCTTAGAGTGCTGAAACGTGTTTAGATCGGTGATTCTAACCAAAACAGGCTATAAAACGGACGTAGAATGGTAAAAACGAGTATAGATGCGTGATTCTAACTGAAATATGGTATGGAATGAGCGTAGAATGGTTAAAACGAGTATAGACGGGTGATTCTTACCGAAATATGGTGTAGAATAGGCGTAGATTGATGAAAACGAGTATAGATGGGGGGTTCTAACCGAAATTATGGTATAAAATGAGCCCGGGTTGGTGAAAGCAAGTATAAACAGGCGCTTCTAACCGAAAATATGGACTGGATTGAATGTAGAACGAGGGAGACGATTATGGATGGGTGACTCTAACCAGAATATGATATAAAACAAGTGTAGAATGGAGAAAACGAGCATAGATGTGTGATTCTAACCGAAATTATAGTGTAGAATGGGCGTAGGATGGTGAAAACGAGTGTAGACGGGAGATTCTAACCGAAATAGGGTGTATAACTGGCCTAGATCGGTGAAGCGGGGATAGGAGTATGGTTCTAACCGAAACAAGGCATCAAATGCTCGTAAAATGGTGAAAACGAGTGTAAAAGGGTGATTCGAACCGAAATACGGTATAATATGATCGTAGGATGATGAAAACGAGTTTGGATCGCTGATTCTAACCGAAATATGGTATAAAACAGGGGTCGAATCGTGAAAACGAGTACAGATGGGTGATTCTACCAGAAATATGGAGTAGAATGTGCGTAGATTGGTGAAAACGAGTATAGATGGGCGATTCAAACCGAGATGTGGCATAAAAGTGGCATAGATTTGTGGAAACGGGTACTGAAATACGACTGTAATCGAAATAAGGTATCAAATTATCGTAGAATAGTTAAAACAAGCATAATACGGTATAGAACGAGCCTAGCATGCTGAAAACATGTTTAGATCGGCGATTCTAAACCAAAATATCGTATAAAAAGGACGTAGAATGATGAAAACGAGTATGGACAGGTGATGCTAACTTGAATACGATAGCGTAGAATGGTTATAACGAGCGTATATGGGGTGGTTCTAGCCGAAATATGGCACAGATTGATAAAAACGGGTATAGATGGGTGATTCTAATCATGGTATAGAACGAGCTTAGATTGGTGAAAACGAGTATAAGTAGGTGATTCTAACAGAAGTTTGGGATAGAATGAACGTAGATTGATGAAAACGAGTATAGATGTGCGATTCTAACCGAAATGTGGCGTAAAACAAGTGCAGAATGGTAAAAACGAGCACAGGTGTGTGATTCTAACCAAGATTGTGGTGTAGAACTGGCGTAGAATGGTAAAAACGAGTATGGGCGGGAGCTTCCAAACGAAAATAAGGTATATAACCGCTCTAGATCGGTGAAACGAGTATAGAAATGAGATTCTAACCGAAGTAAGGTAGCAAATGCTCGTGAAATGGTGAAAACGAGTGTAAGCGGGCGATTCGAACCAAAATATGGCACAATATGATCGTAGAATGATGAAAACAAATTTAGATCATAGATTCCAATCGAAATATTTATGAAACAGTGGTAGAATCGTGAAAACGAGAATAGATGAGTAATTCTAACAGAATTACGGTGTAGAATGGGCATAGAATGGTGAAAACGGCTATAGACGGGAGATTCTAACAGAAGTAAGGTACACAACTGGCCCAGATTGGTGAAACGAGTATAGAAATGTAATTCTAAACGAAATAAGACATCAAACGCCAGTAAAATGGTGAAACGGGGGATTAGGACCGAAATATGGTATAATATGATCGTAGGATGATGGAAACGAGTTTAGATCGTTGATTCTGATCAAAATGTGGTATAAAATAGGGATAGAATCGTGAAAACGGGTATAGATGAGTGATTCTAATCGAAATACGGTGTAGAATGGACTGGTCAAAACGAGTGTAGATGGGTGATTCTAACCAAAAGAGGGTAAAAAAAAGTGGCGTAGATTTGTGGAAACGAGTACGGAAATGGGGTTGTGATCGAAATAAGCCATCAAATGATCGTAGAACGGCGGAAAACGAGTATAGATGGACGACTCTAACCGGAATACGGTATAGAATGAGCTTAGAGTGCTGAAAACGTGTTTAGATCGGTGATTCTAACCAAAACAGGCTATAAAACGGACGTAGAATGGTAAAAACGAGTATAGATGCGTGATTCCTACTGAAATATGGTATGGAATGAGCGTAGAATGGTTAAAACGAGTATAGACGGGTGATTCTTACCGAAATATGGTGTAGAATAGGCGTAGATTGATGAAAACGAGTATAGATGGGGGGTTCTAACCGAAATTATGGTATAAAATGAGCCCGGGTTGGTGAAAGCAAGTATAAACAGGCGCTTCTAACCGAAAATATGGACTGGATTGAATGTAGAACGAGGGAGACAATTATGGATGGGTGACTCTAACCAGAATATGATATAAAACAAGTGTAGAATGGAGAAAACGAGCATAGATGTGTGATTCTAAC
>JAYESA010001082.1:0-60000 GCA_036927795.1 Iris macrosiphon | reverse complement strand
CAGAGTCACAACAAAGATTGATGCTTCTATTGCTCGAATCCAGGGGCGTATAGATGAGTTGTGCACCAATGATGAACAACAGTAGTTTGCATTTCATTTTTTGAAACGGTCTTTCGTTATTGTTTTGCAGTTTATTCTACGATTGGAAGATGGGTGATCCCCTAAGTATAGTTTGCTCTTTTCACTATGGTAGAATGAAAAAAGCTTTTCTTTTTATTACGATTGTCAGGCTGACTTGATTTGTATCCTGAGAGAGAAATGACCACTTTCTGTGCTTTATGTGTTGATGAGCGCCTAACGTGTTCACACTACTGTGTTAGTCCGGATCTCGGAGAGGATTAGGCCAAATCCTGGCAATCACATCTTGGGTTGTGCAGGAGCAAATTATCGTGTCTTACGGAGTAGATAGTTATGATTTAGGAAGTGAGTCGTCGATCCCTTTCTTATAAATGGTGGACGATCAAGAGACTCCTTACATCCATTTATATTTTTGGCATGATGGCTTCTGGTAACGCTCTAAAGGAAACTAACACTTCTCTTTCCTGGGCTCCAATTGTAACACCCTGTTCCGCTCAAGCGGACTGCCGATTCAAACGAAAAAAGTGCAACGTCCCGACCCACTTTTCTCAGGCAAGAATACTCGTTTAAGGCAAAGGATATCCAGACTTGTCCCTTCAGGAGTTTGGCTTAGGCTTTCAGAGACTCGCTCGGAGTATCGCTCAACCGAGGCAAATAATCGCTTAGATGGGTGGCTATGGTGAACTTGTCTTTGTTTAGCCAGCACACTTAAAATATAAAATGATACATGCTAGTCACTAGGTGAATCACCCCCTACATGCTAATAAGAATACAACGCACCTAGCTAAGGAAATAATCCCAACTTATATTGCTTGTGCTAGAACATGGAAATAAAATATTGCTTATATAGACCCTCGTATGCTATCATTGACTCATGCAACTAGACTCGCTATGCCTCGAGTAGAATGATATGTATATGCTATTCTTAGTGCACAGTTCACTTGATTATACTATACGACCCTATATCATGTCACTCGGTAAGTCCCTTTACGGTGTCACTCCTCAACTTACCTTCAGGCCTGAGCCAACGTGAACGCTTATGTTTACACAATTGCATGCTTGCCTGCTTATAAGTTAACTTGTAATGTTGCTTAGACTCAATGTTTGCCACACGAACTTTTGCTATAAACAAGTAATACTAACGTGTATCATTCATAGATTGATTCAAGCCAGAAGACTATCGAATAGTCCTTCTGTGCAATTGAACATGCAAGTATCCAGGACCGTTTGGTCGATAAGGCAGTCCCCGCACCAGGAGAATGCATCAAGGCAAGTTGTTCATTGAGAAAGAATCCTGTCAAGTGCACCTGAATGATAATCACATCAAGTTTATCTCTGAACGAGAACACCTGTCAAGCAAATCCAGAATCACAGCTCGTGGAGAAATTACTCGGTTCAGAACAAGAATCATAGATTATCATATCAAGTTATGGATTTGGAAACACCCTGACTTGCATGTTGCGGACAACTTAAAAAAAAGATGATCTTCGAATCTCAGTTCCACGGGCGGCCTCCGGGGCACCGGGGCCGAAACGATCCGGATATAACTCAAGTAGCCTTTCTTGTGCAAGCAGGGTGGCATCTCCGCTAACGCCGTGCCATCCTTGCTTTAAAGGCTGATAGTCTCCTGTATTGGACGGAATGCCTCAAGGCACCGAATTGTACTTTAGCTGCTTACCATCCTCGTTTATAGACTATAACTCGTCCTTTATGGCTATGCCAGGAACAATTATTCATATAGATAAGTCATCCTTGCTTAGCGGTAATCCACGTGTGAGTCATTGCTTCGCATCAAGATTAATCTGAAATACCTAAACGATCATGGTATAATAATACTTGTGCATAAAGAGCACTTGAATATCTTATGCAACACACCTGATATTTCTTGTAACTCGTGCACCCGAAGCATAATCTCGCTCACGACACAGTGTTTGCATATGCTAATGCCCTGAACGTTTATACATGCTCGTGCTTGAATTAACTTAGTTTTCCTTGGATAGAAAAGGATAAATGGTAAGTTGGTAAGTCTCGTCGTGTTTCCTTTTATGTCGCACGACGCACTACCATACGAGTTAAGCTATTCATTCTTCGCCCTGAAACTGATCCTAAGGCAAAACTAGAAAGACAACAAAATATTCGGTGCACAAAACCTATATTACGTGTTTGAAATTATCTAGCGGGCAAGTAGCCTCCCCACAGTACATTTATGTACTGATAATTCATCAGGTTGTTTGCAGGGTGCAGGAGAACCTCGTTCTATGGTGATGCCTCCTTCGTGCGTGCTAAGGCATGGATTTCACTCTGGAGCCTTGGAGTGCTACATCCGGAACTGAAGCACATATACAAGACATAATATTGGAACATCGCCTGAACATCGCCTATGTATCATTCCAAAAATGGGGCCACTTGGCATGCTTTTACTGTTTCAGGGAGAGAGGCTTGAGCGACTTGTAATCTCGGCAATACGCCGCTTGTAACACTTATTCAATACCAATAAAGAGTTTGTTTTACTTCAACTTGTGTTAATCAATGCTTCTGCTATTAATGACTTAGTGAACTTGTTACCAAATTGCCCATTCGTTTATAATTCTGCTGCACTCGGATAATCTGTGCAACTCTGTGGCTTAGACCTCTTACTGCCAGCCAATGAACCACGGCCTTGCACGGAAGTGGCTTACGCTCGTGCAACATCACGCTAGATGGGCTAAAGCGATTGTCCTGCGGGAGCGCTGGGGCGGTGATTCTTGCCTAGCGGGGACGGTCGATTAGCTTACGGGAGATCGGGGTGTGACAGATTGGTATCAGAGCTTGGCTATACGTCTTTTGACTTCATTTAAATCTTCTCAGTTTTGAAAGCTCGTTCGTGGGTTATGTGCACACTCTCTCTCTTAATGTTCCAAATGGAATGTTCCAACAATGAGTCTAAATACTTTCAAAAGGTGCATTTGAATGATGTGATTGCTTGTACGAAAGTATGTTGTAAGGGCCTTTGTACCAACCTGTGCAAGTCCTTTGGGAATAGACTCGTGCTAAAATCATGACATATATGCAAACCCGAATTGCATATATATGTTTGCCCAACTGGTTTGTATAAAATTGAATATTGTCCCAAATGGTTAGCTTTGCGCACACCCTTTCGGCTATGTTATGCTAAGTATCGTGCGCCAAGACCCTTTGGTGCAAGCTAAGTTGGAACGGATTTGGATATCGTTTAGGAATGAGATGAGTCAGACTTAGAATGCCAACCGATAAAAATATTCTTGAATTTATCACTTAGGCGAATAAGGAGAATCGTGCTTGGATTTTGGAAAATAGCTCGAACGGTATTTTGTATCGGAAGATACAAATCAAATATGGATTTTATTGGATGACTCAATTCCGAGTAGTGTATGGATCATTTAGAAATGTCCTAACGGATTCATAGGTCTCATGCTATAATCAGATTGAACGAAATTGAGAATGTCTTAAATAAATGATAAGGCTTATATCGAATTGGGATTCATGAAAATGGAAATCGATATCATGGTTAACGAAACTTGTTAGAAACTTGGAAGATTGTACGAGCAATTTCGGATTGAACTTGAATACAATATCGCTTGAATAAGAAATTAGCCCAAAATTAATATTATATTTCGATGAAAGAGATGAACGATAATGGATTTGGCTTGGAGATTGGAAGAACGGTCTTGAAATAAAGTTCAAAACGATAACTTTCAAAATCAGTCCCAACGAGAACGGTTATCCTACGGGAGCGCCAGCGTATTGATTTCACGTACGGTGGAGATGATCGAACTCACGGGAATATGTTCGGTGACTATTCCAAACAAACTCGATGAATGGAACATATCAAGATGGGATAGACTCGAGTTTGAATATTTGAAATATAGTTGCTAGAGGAATGAAAGAAGTAGACTATGGAAATTATCGAACAACAACATTGAAGTTGGATAATTATGATAGATGATTTAAAGTCACTGCATAAATGGATAAAATAAAGTGAGAATGATAAGGTGTCTCGATCGAGTCAAAGATAACCATAACATTCAAACGTTCATGTCTTGTGCGAGCGTAATTCTATGCCCGTACATGCGTCACGCCCAGATTTGAACGATTATCCAGCGGGATCGTTGACGTGATGATCTCACGTCCAACGTGGGTGATCGAACTTGGGGGAGACCAGAGCATGACAACTAATAGATCGTCTTGACTTTTGGTTCGACACGATAAGACAAAGTTGGAATGCAAGTGATCAAAAATGTTTCGATGAATAAGTTAGCCTAGAACCTGAAATAAATCAAGCTTGATAGTTTTGTAAACGAATACGTGAATCAGGTTGGACGACTTGAAGTTATAAATAAAATGGTTTAGAATCGAATCTTGGCTTGGTGGACTAGACATGGAATAGATAAGGATTCTATCAAAATATGTTTGGAGAGATAAACTATGCAAATCAGTAGGCTCGTCCTACATATATATAGTACATTTTATTGAACGGACTCATCCCTCGTGCAAACAAACATGTTATTGAGTGTAGGAAAATATGTGCTCGATGTTTAGAAATGTCACGACCCACACCCGGAATTGGGGCATGAGTACGCGGGTACGTCCAGCCTACGCCGCAGCATCGGCGGTAGAACGCTGTCAAGGTCATGATACTATCTAAGCAATCTCACACGAGCATCCAATCTCCATAAGGAGGCACGGATGACACAATACAATATGAACACATACTCAATCACATGACTACAGCACGATAAGATATTGAACAATTAAAATTAAATACAACACAAGTCTGAAAGTAAATAATCTAACTCAACAATTATCCAAGACTCAACAAGTATGCCGGAGACAAATCCGGTACCAAATAGTCCGCTAAAAGAACTAACTAGATAACTAGTAATTCCGGCTAGACCTCCCGGAATCACAACTGAACTACCAAGTCCAGGACTGCAGTCACTCACCCTGTGGTCCATGAGGTGTTGGATACCGGTCCTCTAAGGCATAGTCGGAAAAATATATCCAGTCAGGATTGGAACAAAATACACCTCTAACAGCAGTTCCACATATATTGATAAAACTATAATACAGTATAAAGAAATACAGACAGATATAAAAACTGGCAATAAGGAATACTGGAGCATATAATGTACATCTAGAAATAAAACAGAAATCCAAGTACACTCTAGAATAATGAATTGGTATGTAAAGGTGTACAAGAACAAAACTAGAACATGTGGGGATGCTAGATCAATACACTAGAGATACATGTCAAGAATCATCAAACTAAGTATGTGAAATATCGGCATCTCATATGATCGGCTTGGGACTGATAAGACTCATTACATTGGTTAGCGATCATCCCTAAGGTCAGGCTAATCCATACGGATAGCTATGATACGAGTAATTAGTCAGGCTAACCACATATAACAGTGATGAGGCATGCAATGGTAAGGCTGCACCGACGTGAGGCATGGGTGAGCTATGATGCATGTAAAGTTGGGTATGATCACATAAGCTACTAATATTTCCCCATTTTCCCCCAGCTAGCACGATGGATTCCAGGTTACGACTCCTCATGACGGTCTCAATGATGCCAACTCGTGTAAAGAACAGTATCAGAGTCATGTACACTATACAACAAGAGTTATAGAAATAATCAACATAATGGAAACTGTCAGAGAATGTACTCGCCTTGGGTCCTTAGCTGTCAATACCAATGTCCTGTCCCAGAGTATCGTCTGGATGAACCAACAGTCCTATAGACATATAATAAATGTAACATGTGTATCAAATGCTATACTAACACACAATCATAAAACACTGGCCTCTGGGCTATGCCAGGTATGGCACTTAGTCAACTAGGGTCGAGTGTGTCAAGTTGCACGAGCGTCGCGTCTGCGATTACTAGGCAAGACAGACGATCAAAATAGTACGGGACTTGCCAGTACGTCAGTGTACGCGTGGCAGTCAACTAATATTTCACAGGGTCACAAGGTCATGTGTAAATACGGGGTATCCGTATTTACACTTGGGTTACCTAGAAGAGATATTTATATAAATATACATATTATACTCATAATATATTACCAATTAATTGCATACAATATATATATATATATATATATATATATATATATATATACTTAATTAATTTATACTATTCAATATATATGTACACATATATATACTAATCAAATTAGACTATGTACATATATACATATATAAAAAGGGTACTAGGGATGCACGTACAACACGTACACATATATACATATATATATCAGTTCAAGAAATACATATATATATATATATATATATATATATATATATATATATATATACCAATAAAATACAATACTATATACTTGTATATAAGTACATATATATATATATACCAATTAAAAATACCATACTAACATATATGATGAATACGTAAATAATAATACATGAATTTAATTTATACTAGTATACACTTTATTAAATACATATTATAAGAAAATACCAATATACATACATATATATATATATATATATATATATATATATATATATATATATATATATATATATATATATATATATGAATACATACATATACATATGTATATATATATTGGTTACATATATGTATGATACTTATATACTATTTGAAAATAGAATAATATACATACATATACAAATACACAAATACATAAATACACACACATATATACGTATATACGTATACACACACAAATATGTATTAATATATATATATATATATATATACACTAATAAAGGGGGAAGAGGGAGAGAGGTATCACAGTGGTGGTGGTTCGTGGCGAGCGTGGTGGTCGGCCGGGCTTGGCCGGAGTACAGGCAGCGGGAGGCTCGAAGAAGCTGGCCGGAGCTGCGGGTCGAGGGAGGTGGATGTTGATGATGATGGTGGTGGTTATAGCTCGGTTGGTGATGATAGGTCCGGGTGGTGGTGATAGGTGATGCCGGAGTGCAGAGCAGCAGGTCGGAGCTACGTTACAGCGCTGGAGGGAATGCAGCAGTAGTCGGGCCGGAGCTGCAAGCGGGGAAGAGTTGCGGGTCAGGGTGAGCTCAAGTGAGGCGGAGGAGCATAGGGAGGAGGGAATGTAGGAAAGTAGAGGGGGAGTGAGTACTGGTGGTGGTGGCAGTCGTTGATGGAGCGGTGTGGCCGAGAAAAACTCGACCGGGCTAGAAGAAGCTGGCCAGAGTAGAGTTGCAGCGCCGGAGCAATGGGGGGTGAACGGGGTGCGGGGAGCTCGGGCTGATGGTGACCGTTGGGTTGGCCGCCGGGTGGAGAACAGCAGAGGGAGAGGTGGTATTCGTGGTGGAGATGGAAGAGTTGAAGGAGAGGAGGATGGCTCCTCCGGCGGGTCGGCCGGAGAAGAGGGCCGGACGGGGTGGAGCTCAGTGATGATGGTTCCCCCCCTCTTCAATAAATTCAAAAAGAATACGGAGAAGAAGAAGAAGAAAAGAGAAGAAGAAAGGAAAGGAAAGAAAATTTTCCTACGTTGGAGAGAGGGAGGAGTGAGGTGAGAGAAAAATGGGGGCTTCCCTAGGTTTGGGGATTAGGGTTTTTCTTGGGAAGGGTGAGTGATGGGACATTAAATAGGGAGAGGTGAGAGGAGAATGAGTGGTGTAGATGCACCCCTCTTAATGGATGGTCAAGATTTGACATTGAGGGATTTTATTCATGTAGGAATGAGGGTGGTTGACTAGTCAAATATTAGGGCTCCTCCATTAGTTTGAACCAATGGGGTGTTGACACCTAATACAACATTTGCAAATTAGCCCCCTTAAATTTAGGTATTTGCACAGACACATAAAATGATAAAAATTTGGTGGGCGATTCGGTGTTTAGCAATTTGTAGGGTGAGGGGGTGTTGTGTGTTTGGTATAGGCTTAATTAGTAGGGTATTGGAATTAAATTGGGATAAAACGGAATCAGTCAAAAAGGTATCCTCAATTTAATTAGAAATAAATACAAGCTGTGTTCTAAAATTAATTAGGAGTACATGGGGCCAAAATTAGGTCGGATCACAAATACCATTCGTAAAGAAGACTCAGAACAGAATATTGCCCTAATTTGGGTTACACGAAAAATGGGTCAAGATTGCCTCCAATTTTGATTGGAACGCACATCGATACAAAGTTAGAATTTATTTAAAAATTAAATAAACGTCCGCGACAAATATTGTGCGGCTAAAATGAAGCACAAGCGAGCATAATTATGAGTTGCAAAAAGGTCAAAATGGAAGGCAGGCATGTCTAGGGCTAGGTTGTGAAATTTGTTGGAAGGCAAAAGCCAGGATAGCGCTCCAAATATCGAAGCAACGGTAAGACACAATAATTAAATATATTACGGTAATTAATTACTACCTCCAACAATTAAATTCTAAATAAAACAATTAACTACATAATCCCATAATTTGGACAGGTGTTCATCTACTGGGCTTCTAGGTCAAGTCTACTAGCTCCACATTAAGAACACAATATATATAATATAATATACTTAAGTACACATCTCATATAATTACTTAAATTAAATATACTCATCATACAATCATTTAAAATAACTACCACAATATTAAATACATATAAAAGTTAAAAATACCCCTATTTTTTGAATGTTGTAGTGACACGAAATCTGAGTAAAACGAGCTTGGATAGAATACCCCATACAAATAAACAACGATTTGACCCTAGGAATTGGGGCGAGCATCGTGCGACGAACTTGCAATAAATTGCATGTTTAAACCTGTACTTATGACTTTGTGAGCTGGCCTAGCAATTAGGCAGATGACCCTATGCCGAGTGAATGAACCTGTGATACCGACTTTACCATATTGCTTGAACAAGCTATAGAACTGGGGCAGCAAAACTTAGGGTTAGACTTGGGACGATAAACGTGTGCTAAGTTGACCCGAATGGATGGACGCTAGTCGATATCGGATTGATCGTGCTTAACAGTAGTGCAAATAATTGCTTGAGTTGGAAATGAAGAAACTTGGATTTGATTGACCTATCGGAAGTATCCTCGTAATTCAATAAAACAAACCCTTGAGATTTTCACAAGCAACTTGTCCAATTTCACTATCTCTAAGTTTGGTTGAATGCATATGTTTGAGAGACGCCTTGAAGATGTGTAATATCCAAGACTAAAGGATACGTGAAACTCGAGTGCTAAGACTTCGCTATAGCTAAGTTGGTTGACATTCATGTTCTTGAAGTGCTTCGAATATATGCACGATCCAGACTCGCGATATGCTGATCTTGATTGCTAGTGCAAGTGAATATCCACCTGAACAAGTATAACGACTTGTATAAGTTTGCATCTATCCTAGATCGATAATCAAGATCGATTGAAACGTACTCCGCGTTAGGTAACTTGCCTTGCGCTAAGGCGCAAATGAGACTGACTCAACATACACTTGACACGGCGTAAGGAATGAGTAGGAGATTGTGAACAAAAAATGGATTTAGTGGTACCGATTGCTACGCTTGGGACAAATTTCATAATGTGATAGTATGGCCTGACCTTAGTAAGTCTCGAGGATGAGACTTTTTCTGAGTGGTGCATGATGTAACACCCTGTTCCGCTCAAGCAGACTGCCGATTCAAACAGAAAAAGTATAATGTCTTGACCCGCTTTGCTCAGGCAAGAATACTCGTTTGAGGTAAAGGATAGCCATACTTGTCCCTTCAGGAGTTTGGCGTAGGCTTTCAGAGGCTCGCTCGGAGTATCGCTCAACCAAGGTGAATCATTGCTTAGGTGGGTGGCTACGGTGAACTTGTCTTTGCTTAGCCAGCATACTTAAAATATGGAAGGATACATGCTAGTCGCTAGGTGAATCATCCCCTGCATGCTAATATGAATACAACGCACCTAGCTAAAAGAATAATCCCAACATGTATTGCTTGTGCTAGAACATGGAAATAAAATATTGCTTATATAGACCCTCGCATGCTATCATTGCCTCGTTCAACTAGACCCGCTATGCCTCGAGTAGAACGATATGTATATGCCATTATTAGTGCACAGTTCACTTGTTTACACTATACGACCCGATATCATGTCGCTCGGTAAGTCCCTTTACGGTATCACTCATCGACTTACCTATGGGCCCGAGCCAACATGAACGCTTATGTTTACACAATTCCATGCTTGCCTGCTTATAAGTTAACTTATAATGTTGCTTAGACTCAATGTTTGCCACACAAACTTACACCATAAACAAGTAACACTAACGCGTATCGTTTATGCATTGATTCAAGCCAGAAGACTATTGAATAGTCCTTCTGTGTAATTGAACCTGCAAGTATCCATGATCGTTTGGTCGCTAAGACAGTCCCCGCACCAGGGGAATGCATCAAGGCAAGTTGTTCATTGAGAAAAAATCCTGTCAAGTTTACACCTGAATGATAATCATATCAAGTTTACCTCTGAATGAGAACCCCTATCAAGCAAATTAAGAATCACAGCTCGTAGAGCAATTACTCGGTTCAGAACAAGAATCCTGGATTATCATATCAAGTTATGGATTTAGAAAGATCCTGACCTGCATGTCACGGACAACTTGAAAAAAAAGGTGATCTTCGTATCTCAGTTCCACGGGCGGCCTCCAGGGCACCGGGGCCGATCTGATCCGGATGGAACTTAAGCAGCCTTTCCTGTGCAAGCAGGGTGGCATCTCCGCTAACATCGTGCCATCCTTGCTTTAAAGGCTGATAGTCTCCTGTGTTGGACGGGATGGCTCATGGTGCCTCATTGTACTTTAGCTGCTTACCATCCTCGTTTATAGACTATAACTCGACCTTTATGGCTATGCCAGCGATAATTGTTCATATAGATAAGTCATCCTCGCATAGCGACAATCCGCATCTGAGTCATTGCTTTGCATCGAGATTAATCTAAAATACCTGAACGATCATGGTATAATAATACTTGTGTATAAAGAGCACTTGAACATCTTATGCAACACACCTGATATTTTTTCTAAATCGTGCACCCGAAGTATAATCTCGCTCACGATAAAGTGTTCGTATATGCTAATGCCCTGAATGTTTATACATGCTCATGCTTGAATTAACTTAGTTTTCCTTGGATAGGGAAGGATAAATGGTAAGTCAGTAAGTCACGCCGTGTTTCCTTTTATGTCACACGGCGCATTGCTACACGAGTTAGGCTATAAATTCTTTGCCAGGAAACTGATCCTAAGGCAAAACTAGAAAGACAACAAAATAGTCGGTGCACGGAACCTATATTACGTGTTTAGAATCGTCGAGCACGCGAGTAGCCTCCCCACTAGTGCATTCGTGTACTGATAATCCACCAGGTTATTTGCAGGGTGCGAGAGAACCTCATTCGGTGCAGATGCCTCCTTCGTGCGTGCTAAGGCGTGGAGTTCACTTTGGAGCCTTGGAGCACTGTGTCCGGAACTAAAGCATATATACAATACATAATATTGGAACATCGCATGAATATCGCCTATGTATCATTCCATAAATATGGCCACTTGGCACTCTTTTACTGTTTCAGAGAGAGAGTCTTAAACGACTTGTAATCTCGGCTATGCGCCGCCTGTAACACTTATTCAATATCAATAAAGTGTTTATTTTACTTCAACTTGTGTTATTCAATACTTTCGCTATTAATGACCCAGTGAACTTGTTACCAAATCGCCTATGCATTTATAATTTTGTTGCACTCGAATAATTTTATGACTCTGTGGCTTAGACCTCTTACCGCCAGCCAATGAACCACGGCCTTGCACGGGCGTGGCTCACGATCGTGCGGCATCACGCCCAGATGGGCCAAAGCGATCATCTCGCGGGAGCGCTGGCGCGGTGATTCTCGCCTAGCGGGGACGACCGATTAGCTTACGGGAGATCGGGGCATGACAGATTGGTATCAGAGCTTGGCTATACGTCTTTGGACTTTGTTTCAATTTTCTCAATTTTGAAAGCTTATTCGTGGGTTATGTGCACACTCTCTCTCTCTCTCTCAATGCCCCAAATAGAATATTTTAACAATGAGTCTAAATACTTTCAAAAGGTGCATTTGAATGATGTGATTGCTTGTACAAAAGTGTGTTGCAAGGGCCTTTGTGCTAACCTGTGCTAGTCCTTTGGGAATAGACTCGTGCTAAAATTGCGACATATATGCAAACCCGAATTGCCTATACATGTTTGCCCAACTTTTTGTATGAAATCAAATATTGTCCTGAATGGTTAGCTTTGCACACAACCTTTCGGCTAAGTTGTGCTAAGTATCATGCGCCAAGACCCTTTGGTGCAAGCTAAGTTGGAACAAATTTGGATATCATTCAGGAATGAGACGAGTTAGACTTAGAATGCCAACCGACATAAACATTCTCGTATTTATCACTTAGGCGAATAAGGAGAATCGTGCTTGGATTTTAGAAATTAGCTCAAACAATATTTTGTATCGAAAGATACAAATCAAATATGGATTTGATTGGATGACTCAATTCCGAGTGGGGTATGGATCATTTAGAAATACCCTAACGGATTCGTAGGTCTCATATGATAATCGGATTGAACAGAATTGAGAATATCTTAAATAAATAATAAGGCATATATCTAATTGGGATTCACGGAAATAAAAATCGATATCATGGTTAAGGAAACTTTTTGGAAACTTTGAGGATTGAACGAACGATTTGGGATTGAACTTGAATACAATATCGCTTGAATAAGAAATTAGTCCAAAATAAATATTGTGTTTCGATGAAAGAGATGAATGATAATAGATTTGGCTTGGAGATCGGAAGAACGGTCTTGAAATCAAGTTCGAAACGATAACTCTCAAAATTAGTCCCAACGAGAATGGTTATCCTGCAGGAGCGCCAGCATGTTAATTTCACGTACGGCGGAGATGATCGAACTCACGGGAACATATTTGGTGATTATTCCAATCAAACTTGATGAATAGAATGTATCAAGATGGGATAGGCTTGAGTTTGAATATTTGAAATATAGTTGCTTGAGGAATAAAAAAAGTAGACTGTAGAAATTATCGAGTGAGATGGTCATAGTACAGCACTTGAAGTAAGTATAGATATCCCACTGGAAGATTTTGGTGGACCTATTATCCTTTTTCGCACTTGGGGGTGCGAGTAATAGATTAGAAGCAAACCCTATCATAGGTAATATGGACGTGATAGGTTATTTGGATAGTAAGGATATCCCGCTAGAGAATTTTGGTGAACCTATTACCCTTTTGCGCACTTGGGGTACGAGTAATAGATTCAAAAATAAACCCTATCAGAGGTAATATATACGTGATAGGTTTTGTGGATAGTAAGGATATCCCGCTGGAGGATTTTGGTGGACCTATTCCCCTTTTGCGCACTTAGGGATGCTAGAAATAGATTCGAAACAAATCCTATCAGAGGTAATGTGGACGTGATAGATTTTGTAGATAGTATGGATATCCCGCTGGAGGATTTTGGTGGACCTATTAACCTTTTGCGCACTTGGGATACGAGTAATAGATTCGAAATAAACCCTATTAGAGGTAATATGGACGTTATAGGTTTTGTGGATAGTAAGGATATCCCGCTGGTGGATTTTGGTGGACCTATTACCCTTTTCCCACTTGGGTTGCAAGTAATAGATTCAATAATAAACCATATCAGAGGTAATATGGACGTGATAGGTCTTGTGGAACCACTATTTTTTGTGCACGTTAATGTAAGTAATAGGTTTGAGACAAGCCCTACCAGAGGTAAAATAGATATGGGAGTTTTTGTGGACTTAACATCGCGGGCATACTCCGTATTGGGTACGGGTGATAAGTTGGAAGACAATCGATATCAGAGGTAATATGGACGTGATGATCGATGGTCATGGCCAAAAAGTTTGCTCAGAGGTAATATGGACATGGCAGACTCCGCCGAAGTAGTGTATTAGAGCGACAGTCCAGAGGTAATGTGGACATGAACCAGCGCCCAGGAAGATACGATGTAGTTTGGTAATAGAGGAGTACTAGTCTAATTTAGATGTAGTACATTTTGAGGAACTTGTCGTTGATAGGCATCAGGATCAAGTCGCCGTTGGGTTTTGCTTATTGTTATGCGTCGTTGGAAAACACGGTTTCCACAACGAACGGGCCCTCCCATTTAGGTTAAAATTTGCCGGCCGTATTGTGAGGCATAACTATCGGTCTTCTTACTGTTAAGACTAGGTCACCCACTTAAAACGTTCTTTGTTTATCCATTTATTGAAGGCTTCATAGAGACGCGCTTTATATAACTCTATACATTGTTGAGATAAGACTCATTTCTCGTCGAGTGCTTCCAACTCCTGTAACCATCGACGGTAGTTGTCGTCCGTGGTTAGTTGGTTTGAGAGAGCTTCTCGTAGTGAAGGGATTTGGATCTCCAGTAGGAGTACCGCCTCACTTCCTTATACAAAAGAGAATGTCGTGTTCCCATTAGCTATCCGAACTATTGTACAATAGGCCCAAAGATGTTCATACAGCTTCTTGTTCCAGTCGCGTTAGTTAGAAAATACTAATTTTTTGAGGACCTTAATGATGGTTTTGTTGAACGCTTCCGCTAGACCGTTTGCTGCGGGGTTGTATATCGTGGAGGCTATGTTTTGGATTCAGTTCTTGTCACAAAATTGATAGAAGGCGTGACTTATAAACTGTGGACCATTGTCATGGATGATCCTTTGCGGCAAGCCGAAGCGATATATGACGTGATGCTTGACGAAGTTAATCATGTTTGATGTTTTAACCTTAGCGAGTGGAACAAATTTTGCCTATTTGGAGAATTAGTCGGTGATCGCCAAGATGAACCGATGTCCTTTTGATGAAGGTGAACTAATTGGCCCGATGATATCCATTCCCTATGCCTCAAACGGCCAAGATGCTTCTGTTGGATATAGGAACTCGGATGGCTGGTGGATGAAGTCTGTATGGATTTGGCCTGCTTGATACTTTCTTGCGTAATCGACACCATCTGCTACCATCGTCGGCCAATAATAGCCCATTCTCTGAAGATGGTCTTGTAGCTTTGGACCGGGTTGATGCGCCCCGTAGATGCCGTAGTGAGCTTCACGGAGGGCTTATTTTGCCTCTGCGTTCAACAAGCATCGGAGAAGAAGGTCGTTATAGGACCAACGATACAATATTTGGTCTATGTGTCGTAATAGAAATAGAGGTTGCGTCTTCTCATTGAAGTAGCTTTATTTAGGTTTTCAGGAAGAATTCTATAGACTGCGTAGCAGATGAATTAAAGACTCCAATATTTAGTATCGGTGTCGACCTCGGCTGCATAGCTGAGGCATAAGCATAGGTTGCTTTTAGGACATACCAGCTCTTGATCGATCACCATGATTAACTGATAGGTGTTGTTTAGGACTACCAAGAAAGCAGCAAGGCCGGCTAAATCGTTTGCCTCAATATTTTGCAATTGAGGGACATGCTCAATGAAAAATATCTTGAAGGTCGCAATAATGCTATGTGAAGCTTGGTGGTAGAGGATCAAGTCTTCATTTCAGACTTTATATACTCCCCGAACTTGATTGACGATTAGCTGAGAATCATCGTAGGCTTCCAAGTACTTTACTCCAACTTGTTTGGCTAGCTGGAGCCCGATGATTAGGGCATTGTATTCTGCCATATTATTGGAGCATGGCTCCGTGAGAGAGTATGCGCGATTAATGACGAGGCTGTATGGGCAGATCAACACTATCCCAACCCCAACGATGATGTTGCCTTTCGGCCTTGCTCTTGAAGCAGCGTCAAAGAATATTTTCCAAACTGCTTCGTGTGAGGTGACATTGTCGTCTGCGACTTCGTCTGGAATCTTTTTATAGAGCTTTGAGATTTTTGACCCCGGGTGGGCTGTCAGAAAGTCGGCCAATGCCTGACCCTTGACGGCCTTCTGTGGGATGAATACCATATCATATGGAGATAATAGTATTACCCAGGTATCCAAGCAAGAACTGAGTGCCCTAGGTTTGGTCATAAGGTTCCTGAGAGGGTTGACTCACGAGATTACATGAATGGTCTGTCCAGTCATATAGTGTCGAGTTTTTTGGATGGCGAATACCAGTGCAAGGTACTCCTTCTCGATGGCGGTATACCTATGCTCTGGGCCGACCATCATCCGGCTGAGGTATTATATGGCCTGCTCATGGCCTGAATCACTATTCTGGGCTAACGGGACACCGAGAAAGTAATTTATTGTACATACATAGAGCAGGAATGGCTTTCCTATGACCGGGGCCACCAGCATAGGAGGGTTTGATAGGTATTCTTTGATGTTGTCGAACGCTCGTTGGCACTCTTTATTCCAAACAAAGGAGACATATTTTTTCATGAGCTGTGTGAATGGCCGATAACGTCCAGAGAGGTTTGATATGAACCTCCTAGTGTATGCCAGCCTCCCTTGGAGGCCACAGAGTCTCGGAGGTTCCTTGCAGGATTCATCTCCAGGATGGCCTTGGTCGTGTCGGGGTCTATATGAATACCCCGGAAAGTGATGATGAAACCCAAGAATTTGTCACTGGAGACTCCCAGGAAGGACTTAATAGGGTTCTTGTTGAGGCGGTGTGCGCGCATTAAGTCCAACACAGTCCACAGGTCTTGGAGGTGATCATCCTTGAAGCGACTCTTCATGGCGATGTCGTCGATGTAGCATTCTACTGTCTTGCGTAGATGTTCACAAAAAATGGTCCTCAAAGCTCGATGATATGTAGCACCTGTATTTTTTAAACCGAAAGGCATGACCGTAAAGCAGTATATGCCTATCGGGGTACGAAATGACGTTTCTTATCTTTGGAAAATATCTTGATTTAGTTGTAGCCTGAGAAGCCATCCATGAAGGACATGCGCTCAAAGCCACAAGTATTATTGATCATTATGTCGGTGATTGGAAGAGAGAATTTGTCTTTGGGACATGCCTCGTTTAGATCATGGAAGTTGATGCAGATTCAGATCTTCTTATTCTTCTTAATGACAGGCATGATGTTGGCTACCCAGTCGGGGTATTTTTTCTCACGAATGAAGCCATTAGCTATCAACTTGTTGACTTTAGCTTTGATGGAGTCCATCACGTCTAGACGGAACCGTCATTGCTGTTGCTTGACTGGTTTGGCGTATGGCAGAATGTTGAGTTTGTGAACCATAATTTCGGAATCCAGACCTAGCATGTCTTCGTAACTCCAAGAAAAGACATCGATATATTCTCTAACAAGTTGGAATAGGGATTTACGGTCTTCGTCGGATAGACTATTGCTGAAAAAGATAAGCTTTGGGGAGGTCACGTAACCTAGATCGACTTGTACAACTTCGTCCTCGGTAGGAGGTTTTCGCTGCCTAAATCGTATCTTCCATTATGCTCCCAGGTGTTGGGCCCAAGGTTTTATCTCAAAGGGCTCGGGTGGATCATCGTTGTCTTCCTCAAGGTTGGTAGACACCATATTGGAGGACAGTTTGAGCACGTCCTCGACGCTGACGTCGGAGGCCAAGGCTGAAGATTCGGAAGAGTGTGAGCGCTCTTCATCTTCTTTATCTGAGACCTTGGAGGTTGTAGGAGGCATTACATATCCTGAGCCAAGCTTAGTCTTATGACAGTAATCCTCGGACTTGCCCGCAAGGGAGAAAAGTCGTAAAGGCGACCTTCGGCCTTTGTTGTAGTTCAATCCCTTAGTGACCTTCAGGTTGTATCAAATCTTTTAGATAAGATGTAGGGCTTGTGAACTGTACCGGTAGAGTGGCATTCTTCCAACCTCGAATTCTGGTTCTACTTCCTTTGGGATGAAGGACCGGGGGCATTCTACTCTGCCGAAGATGATGGGCTTATCTTCCTTCTTCCTAGGTGGAACTAAGAAATAAGAATCCTAACTAGAGCGAAGCCGGTGCACGGTGTAGCTAGTGGTCACTTGTGTGTGCAAATGAAGGCCCAGACTGTACTCTAGGGAGTAGAGTGTACTTATATGCATACGCTCTGAGTATTCAACGATAGTCCTTTATAGAGAAAATAAGGTATCTATTTTGGCGGGATTACATCGTCAGGGAAAGGGATGTTGACATTGGTGGATATATATTCCTCCAGCTCATCCTTCTCCTTGGCTACCCCCAGCACAAGCGAAGGCTTTGATGGTTTTCTGTGTAATTTTACCACCAAAGGTCCGGAAGCTGCAACCGCGGTCGGGTCTTCCTTTAGTGGTCAACTCGGCCTATAAAGACGAATGACTATAGGTTCGGAAGGCGTAGATAGGACAGAATCTCTTTTTAGTGGTCGATTTGGCCTACAAATGCGAACGACTATTGGTTCTGGCGACGTTGAAGGTACCGGAGATTCAGGTGCCTTCCCACATGATTTGACGATGAGGGGTATGGCCGCATCGGGAGTGCGAGCCTTGAGGCAGATTCTCATAGGCTCATCGGGTGCTATTGTGGTCTCCTCGGGTGATGTTGTGGCAACTTCATCGTCGTCCTCATTTCCACCTTCATCTTGGCGGACTTTCTTGTAGAGGATCGAGTCAGAGTAATAAATCTTGATTCCCTTAAACGGATCAACATCAGTAAACTCCATTTTGACGAAATCGTGTTCGTCCACATATTTTAGTCACTGGTAGGGGGTAGATGGCACGATCCAGGTATAGAAGCATAAAAAATACGCTGGAAACTCTACGCAGCATATTGATGCAAAGCAGCGTAAACAGAGGACTTCAGAGCCTTCAAACGTGCAAACAGAGCTTCTCCGCCAAAGCACAGTGAGAAATACAGGCTCAAGGACCATCCGCGTAGGACAGTACGTCCAGGCTGCTTCAGCATAAACAGGGGCTTCATCGCCTTTATGGCGTAAAACTCATCCTCTTTTCAATACAGCATTGAAGTGTACGAGGGACGCTTCGTATTCTCCAAAGTGAACCTGTCAGATCCTGCAATGAACCTGTCAGATCCTGCAATGAACCTGACATCTCGACTTCTGACAAAGGGATACTGCTCGACTACCCAGGCGACGGCTATAATGATGGCACGGCACTGCAACCCAGGCTATCGTTTACTGCCATTTCCCTTACGTAAACCACTTTTACGTACACAGAGGAATACGCTGCCTAGTTTACAGAGGCAGATGAGAGCTCCTTACGCTTCGCAGAAGACAAACCGCCTGCCACGTCAAAAGTTGCACTTCGTACGAGATTCAAGGCACGTCTCTGCATTTTTATGCACAGAGCGGTGACAGGTTCTCGAGGCACGTCTCTGCATTTAAAGCACCAAAAACTGACAGATGCCTGAGACACGTCTCTGCACCATACGCAGGCCAAGTGACAAACCTTCAAAACACGCCTCTGCGTTTAGTGCACCGGATGATGGCGAATCTCCATAATTAATGCTGGGGATTTGATTATATTTTCAACAGCCGTAATTTTGGCTAAAGCATCCACATCCACTCGGCCTCTGTGCCCATTCAGCTTCGGTGCCTGCTCGGCTTCTACGCCTATTCAGCTTCGGTGCCTGCTCGGCTTCTACGCCCATTCAGCTTTGGTGCCTGCTCGGCTTCTACGCCTATTCAGCTTCGGTGCCTACTCGGCTTCTACGCCTACTCGGCCTCTATGACCACTCGGCTTCTACGCCTACTCGGCCTTTATGACCACTCGGTTTCTACGCCTATTCGGCTTCTATGTCGGTTTGATAACTATTCGGCTTCTATGCCATGGTGACAGACATTGGCTTCTACGCCAACCTCTTCTACACAAGGGATACCTACGTGGCTTTTACGCCGTGATCTTTGTAGCGATTATATGCGTTTTGTTCCATAGTTGGACCCGCGTCACACGCTCATTCAAAGGATCATCTATACGCAAGCATTGGTTATTTTAACCGTTGTGTAAAAGGGTGATGTACTTTCCACTACTCGGTTTTTACACCGATTGAGTGGTCACTGTCACTAAAACTCTATAAATAGAGACCTCTATCAACGAGGAACAAGGTCGGAGGAATTGGTCGAACGATCAGAAATAGGTCGACAAATTGGAGAAAAAGAGGAGAGAGAGAGAGAGAGAGAAGAGTCCAGAGCTCAGGCAAAGAGAAGGGATCAACGACTTTGGCATCGGACATCCACCCTCTTCAGCAACCTTCGAAGCTGCTACCTGTCTTCCATGGCACTTCTTCAACATCGTGTGGTCCAAGGGCTAAAGTGATCGACTGCAGATCAGACACCTATAGCAATATTCACCCAGATTAAATAAATTATACTTAGACATCCTCGTGTAGGATCAAATTTGTACAATCTTATTTGTAAACATAAAAGAAGGACGGGTCTTCGTACAAGACCTCGTTTTCTGCATTCATCAAATCTTTTCTCGTTTATATTATCCAAAACAAGATGGCGACTCTGCTGGGGACATCTTTCTCTTCTGATGAGGAAGCTATTGCTCGACACGATACGGTATCCGTGGGATCCGTGAAGAAGATACTGGTCGGCCAGTTCGACCAGTCTGCCTACGAAGATATGCTCCGAACAAGTGTGGCTATTACGCCTCCTAGCGAGCACTATTGTAATAGTCACAGGATTGTAATTAATTGTTGCTGTTCTAAAGCAAAACGGCCGGTTTTCGATCGGCTAAGCTACTCTCCATCTTTCCTAGAAGAAGAGTCCACGCATGCATCTGTGAACATGGCTTCACATATACCTCGAGGAAGCTCAGGCTCAAGACGTCCGTCCTCTAGAACTCCGAGCCGAAGGAAATTCAACATGCTCCTTAGGGACACCGAAGCCGGGGTATTCCAGAACACTCGTTCAAGGTCCCGACATCTGACTTCATGCTCTTCTGATTCCGATGCAGTCAGTCTCCCGAATCAGATACTGAGAGTATAGAGTCAACTTCTGCAGTGACCTATACTCATCCTTCAATGACGCCCAGGGAGATGGGACTTTATGCCATTGAAGATGAACACGAGGAAGCCTTGCCATCAGGGAACGCTGACCAACGCATTACTACACTAGAGACATCCCTAAAGCAAATGCAATCCATGATGGAGGACATGCACCAAATGATGCTAACTCAACAGGCGACTGCTATGGCTCGAACATCGGTCCCGCATACTCAGATACGTGTAGGGGTGGATCTACCACCATCCAACACGATCCAAGAGCCTGCTCTAGATCAAGAATCAGCTGGTCCTTCACTTCCTCACTCAGAGAATGTACTACCTCCTGCGAGAGTCACGATACAACCAACTCCGCACCATTTTGTGGTCTCGCTACCAGCTGAAAATCTGATGCAAGCAGTACGGGAGTTGAAAGCCCAATTTGACGCCTTGAAGCACAAAGATCAGCTCAAGAAATTAGGAATCAACCAGCCATACCCAGCTATCTGGGAAGAGGTCCCTTTTCCTCTGAGGTACAAACCTCAGACCATGGCCCTGTTCGAGGAAAAAACATCACCAAGTCAGTACATGAACTATTTCCGTATGATGACGGTGCTGCTACAAGGGAATGATGCCCTCCTCACCCGGGTGTTCAAGGGCTGTCTCTCGGGAGTAGCTTACCAGTGGTACCGTAGCCTGGCGGACAACTGCATTACTTCCTTTGAAGACTTCAAGGTTTTATTCTTCACACGATTCTACGAGAGAGGAATGGACATGTCTATGTCCTCTTTCATCGAAGTCAAGCAGAGGGAGAAGGAGGACGTTCGCACCTTCGTCGAACATTTTCGTCAAGCCACCTTACAGATGCCTCCAGGAGTTCCAGACTCAGCGTTGGTGGACATTTGTAGGAAGAACCTTCTTCCCGTGATCTCGGTATTCACAGGACCATATCAGTTCCATGATTGGCCCTCGTTCATCATCTCAGCGCTATCCGTCGAGGACAATAGTCGCAAGGCACGTGATAATGGCATCATGATCTCTACCTCTGACAGAGGCAAGAGGTCATCCTCCAACGGCGACCATCCTCGCAGTTCCAAAGGAAAAGAAGCTCTGGCGATCAATACGTCCAGACAGAAGACTGCGGCAACCGCGCAGACGAAACCCGGGACTTCTAGGCCCGTCAAAGTATACTCTTTCGACAACGACGATATTCCGAGTATATTCGAGTGTCTCATCAAAAGTGGCAAGATTACCCTTTCGGAGGAGAGGCGGCCCAGTGAAGTCGGCAGTGCCAACAACCCCAAGTACTGCATCTTCCACAGATATGTACACCACCCAACAAAGGCGTGTTACATACTGAAAAGTAAGATCCAAGAACTGATCGATGCTAAAGCCATCACCCTGCGCAATAGCGAGAAGACCGTCATGGCCAACATGATCTCTCTACAATTTGGCAATTTGCCTCCCCAAGAAATATCGGACGGTGTGCCATATTTTCCGGACAACGATGAACATCGTTAATCTCCCTCCGGCTAGGGGTCAAAATCACGACCTGTTACCCCTAACTACCCGGAGAGGCGAGATTATGTGGGTGCACCCAGACTTGGTATCGGAGCTCGAAAAAGATACTAATGCTACTAAAGCTAAGTCCAGGAAGAACTCCAAATGCAAGCCATGCCATATGGTTACAACTTCTTCGATATCAGACGAAAACGAGGTTTTGGCCACAGCAACCCATTCAAGGAAGGCTTACCTCAAGGACTTCGGAGCGAGTCAGGAAGAAGCACCTGCAGATGCTTCAGCTGCCAAGCCTTCGGAACCAGAGCCCGCCGTACCAGAGGCCGGTCCTTCGAGACCAACTTCGGCGGACAAGGGGAAGCAAAAAGAAGTACGCTTCGATAAACCTGTGAAAAATATTCAAAACAAAGGTTTAGAGAAGCCGTATAACTTCAACATCTTGGCCCAACTGGCTAATACACCGGCCAGGTTGTCCATCTTCGAGCTACTCTGGCTCTCCCAAGACACTCGTCTAGCCCTGAGTGAGGCATTGATGCAGGCGGATACATACTTGACCCAACTCAAGTCCCCCGACGAAGAACCTGCAGCATGTCCCCAATGCCACAGTGTGATGGAGGTGGTCCCAAACATCACTTTAACTCAAGACGACATGCTGTTAAAACATAACAGGCATGACAGACCCCTCTACCACACCGGGTATGTCGGTTCCATGGAGGTCGACCGGATTCACATAGATCCGGGATCCTCAATCAGCATCATCCCTCATAGTCTGCTTAGACCGCTGAGGATTCCTACCAGCAAACTGGCTTACACCACCACTACTATGTGGGTTTCAACGCCGGAAGAAGTAAGTCGTTGGGAAAAATTCGCCTGAAGATCCAGATTGGCAACCTCAGATCGGTGGCTACATGCTACATCATCGATTCAGAGGTGTCCTACAACATCCTGCTGGGAAGACCATGGATCCACGACCACAACATCGTTCCTTCGACTCTACATAAATGCTTCAAATATGTAGACTCCCAAGGGACAGTACAAACAGAGGTTGCTGACCTAAACCCATTTAAAGAAGTAGAATTCTACTACTCCGACGCTGTGTTATACTCTCAAGACTACATGGAAGAGGTGTCAGCCTAAGCAGATAAGGAATCCCACCGGGAGCCTGAAGAACCTTCTGCCAAGCAACCTTTGTCAATCAAGGTGAAAGAACGGACTACCCGTCCAAAAGCCACAGAGCCTATGGCTATCCACCTGAACAAGACCAGGTCAGGGAAAGGGGGTGATCCTCTAGTGGTCACTTTGAACCAGAAGCCTCCGTCCTTAATCATCAACCTTCGGCGCAACAAGCAGCCAAGTGATGTAAATGCAACCAGGAGTGCGGTTTCTGATAATAATAAAGGACCTCTTTTCTAGTATATCGACGTTCGGATTCCAAATCAGGAACCCTCTCCCCATGACGATATAGAGCCTATAGCACGAAAATTCTTGGCAGCTATAGATTCCTATCATCCGTACATACGGGAAGTGATGTCATCATCCAATGTCACCACGACGTATGGACCACATGAGGATTCTATCTTAATTGTTCCACATGCCCGCAACGGTCAGTATTCAATAGTCTTCGGCCGCATACGCAACGAACAGACTATACAAGAGGATTCCTTCGATGACGATTCTGGTGAAATATAAGTCCACGGGTACAGCCCGTAAGCCTTGAAGATTATGCAGAATATGGGTTACAACTTGAAGATAGAACCAGGTCTCAACTACGGGAAAGACAAACGAATACCGCTGCTCGGCAATCCCCACTATCAAGAAACCCATTTTGGGTTAGGGTATGCCACCTCCCTTACGACTTCCACGTCAGATGAGGATATCTTTTTCCCTTTTCAAGATGGCTCATCGCTCTCCGACTCATCTCACGCTCTCGAGCAAACATTATCAGCAAATATGGTAGCGACGGATTTCTTCGAATCAGACGAACAAGAATCCGAACCATTCGAGAATGACGCTTGGGCTCAGCAGATGGATACACAATAGGAGTTCCGCTTCGAGCAAAGATAATCTCCTACTAAAGATGAAGTTATCCAGATTGACGTAGGGGATGAACTTTCACCAAAGCCGATATTTATCAGTAACAACCTTTCCGAAGAAGAAAGGAAAGAAATTACCCAGCTGATAAAAGAGTATATCGACGTCTTTGCATGGAATTATGAGGATATGCCAGGTCTTGATCCAAAGGTGCTACTCATAAACTCAAAATACTGCCCGATTTGAAGCCTGTGAAGCAGCACCAATGTCGGTTTCGCCCGGATATGATGGACGCCATTGAAGCTGAAGTCAAGAAGTTGATAGCCTGCGGCTTCATCCGTGAGGAACAACATCCCCACTGGGTCGCCAATGTTGTCCCGGTCATAAAGAAAAATAGGAAAATACGTATCTGCATCGATTATCGAGATCTGAACGCAGCCTGCCACAAGGATGAGTTCCCTCTTCCCATCACAGACGTCATGATCGACAATACATGCGATTTTGAACGTATGTCGTTCATGGAAGGATTCTCAGGATACAACCAGATCAAGATGCATCCTGAAGACGAGAAGCATATCGCCTTCCGGACACCACTGGGGGTATATTGCTATATGGTCATGCCCTTCAGATTAAAGAATACCGGGGCTACGTACCAACGGGCTATGAGTAACATATTCTATAAGCATTTATGCAAGACAGTGGAGTGTTACGTGGACGATGTAGCTATCAAAAGCCGTCTCAGGGATAATCACATCCAAGACTTGAAGACAGTATTTGAATTGATGCGCCAACATCAACTTAAAATGAACCCTACCAAGTCCTTTCTGGGGGTATCTAGCGGCAAATTTCTGGGATTCGTCATCACCGCCAAAGGCATTCAAGTGGACCCTGATAAAGTCAAGGCCATCCTAGAAATGCGACCGCCCCGCATGAAGAAAGGTGTATCCTTCGCATGGGACGAAGCCTGTCAGCAAGCGTTCGGGGATATCAAACGCTTATATCCGAAGATTCATATCCAACCTCTCCGGGAGATGCCAACCCTTTTCGCGCCTCATAAAGAAAGGTGTATCCTTCGTATGGGACGAAGCCTGTCAGCAAGCATTCGGGGATATCAAACGCTACCTCACAAGTCCGTCAGTTCCGGTACCTCCCGTCATAGGAAAACCGTTCGTGCTATACGTTCGAGCAATGGATTATTCTCTGGGAGCTCTTCTCGCACAAAAGAACGATATGGGCCACGAGTAGGCTATCTACTACCTCAGCAGGATGATGGTCAGAGCCGAACACCGGTACAACCCTGTGGAGAAAGAATACCTGGCTCTGATGTTCGCTATTCAGAAAATGCGACACTATGTCACGGGCCAAACCATTCATATCATCTCCAGGATCAATCCTCTTCGGGTACTGATGAGCAAGCCAAGTGTCCTTAATTCCCGACTCGCAACTTGGGCGATGTTATTAACGCCATATGACATGGTGTACGTCCATCAGAAGTCCGTCAAAGGCCAAGCATTGGCCGACTTTCTAGATGCTCATCCCATCCCGGAGGCCTCCAAACTATACGAGAACATTCCCGACGAAGTTGCGGAGTGTAATTCTGCAACGGAAGGAGAGGCATGGCAACTATTCTTCGATGGCGCCTCCAGGACCGGTCCCAGGGGAAACGTGGTATCAGGAGTAGGGATCGTACTAGTCACTCCTGATAAACTCGTTATCTACCGAGCATATTCTCTTAGCGAGCCCTGTTCTAACAATGTGGCGGAATACAACGCTCTACTAATCGGGCTCCAAGTCGCTAAAGAGCTGGGGGTCGAATCTCTGGAAGCCTTCGATGATTCTCTGCTGATCGTCAACCAAGTCAGAGGAATATATGAAGTCCGGAATCCCGACCTTATCCCCTATCACCGAGCAACGATCGATATAGCCATGACGTTCAAAGGTTTCTTCCTTGAGCATGTACCTCGATCTCAGAATTTGGAAGCTGATGCCCTTGCCAGTCTAGCTGCAGATTTAGCCACCCCTGTAAGAAGGCAGAATTCGGTAATCCTTCTTAACAGAGACTTATTCTGTGTGAATAACAACTTTCACATAGAACATAGCTATACGGTGAACGCAGATCCGCCCAGGAGAGACTGGAAAAGTCCCTTTATAGATTTCGTAGCATACAAAATCTTGCCAGAAGATCCTAAAGAAGCAATATCTGTCAAAAGACGATCATTACGCTTCTATTTCGACGCATCGTCACAATGCCTATATCGCCGGTCTTATGACGGGCTATTATTACGATGTCTCTCTGGTGATGAAGCACAGCGGATTATCCGTAAAGCTCACGACGGTGTGTGCGGAGCGCATCAACCCGATCCTAAGCTACAAGATCGTATCAGAAGAATAGGCTATTACTGGCCCACTATGATCACAGACGCAATCCAGTATACAGACGATGCAGAGATTGTCAAGTTCATACAGACTTCATACATCAACCGTCCGAACATCTACACCCTACGGTTGTGTCACGACCCGCACCCGGAATTGGGGCACGAGTACGCGAGTACGTCCAGCCTACGCCGCAGCATCGGCGGTAGAACGCTGTCAAGGTCTTGATACTATCTAGCCAATCTCACACAAGCATCCAATCTCCATAAGGAGGCACGGATGACACAAATAAAATGAACACATACTCAATCACAGGATTACAGCACGATAAGATAGCGAAACAAAATTTAATACAACACAAGTCTAAGATAATAATCAAACTCAACAATATCCAAGTCTCAATAAAATTGCCGGAGACAAATCCGGTACCAAATAGTCTACTGAAAGAACTAACTAAAATATAGTAATTTCCGGCTAGGCCTTCCGGAATCACAACTAACTATCAAGCCCAAGTGCAGCTACTCACCATATGGTCCATAAAGTGTTGGCTACCGATCCTCTAAGGCATAGTCTGGAAAAATGTTTCCAGTCAGGAAGGAGCAAAGTACAATCTTAAATAACAGTTCCATTTAATTGATAAGGACTATAAAGCAATAAACATGCGATGCTAGCTACTGAGAAGATAGTGAAATAAATGCAATAGCAATAAAAGAGAGACAGGCATTATAAAGAGACAGGCAATAGACAATATGATACAGTCAGTGCATGTATGAAAATGAAAAGAATAAGGAACAGTATCATATACGGGTGATGTAGTATATGATTAAATAGGGAACTGTAATCTATTCTAAGTGTTTGAAATAGTAGTTTCAAAATGTGATCGGCTTGGGAACATGTACGATAGCTACAGGGCCTGGCTAATCATGGGTGAAGAGCATGATTAACACTTACATTATTCTACACTACAATAAGAGGTTATGATCATATTTCTTACTAACTACTTCCCTGCCCCCAACTAGTACTGTGGATCCAACCATGACACGTCACGATACACGAGCAAGTCCAATCTATCATGTACGATGTCTAATATATATGTCGTGTACAATATCAAACGATAATCAAGGTAACATCTCATGACTGCAAATCCAAGCTATACTAGTCCGTGTAGCACAGTGTCAAGGATTCAGATATAATATTTCATGATTATTTAATTTATAGAAATTATCAAGGAATTGGAAATTATCAGAGAATGTACTTGCCTTGGGTCCTTAGCTGGTAATTATTGGTGTCCTGTTCCAGAATATCCCTTGGACGAAGCAACAGTCCTATAAACATATCACAAACACTTGCATCAGGTGCTACCCTAACACACAGTCAAAACACTGGCCTCAGGGCCATGCCAGGCAGGGCACTAGTCAACTAGGGTCATCTAGTAGGGATACGTAAAACACATTACACTTATTAATACTTACAATATTTATTCATGCACCAATTTAAATGTATTTATAATATATATATATATGCCTTTTAAATACATATTTGATTTATACTAGTTGAACATTATATATGTATACTCATATATATGCCAAAAATACATTTTAGAATACATATATATATTGTCAACATTATCATTTAAATATACTAGTACTAATACACCAAATTAAATTTATACTAGCATATACTTTTTATTAAATAGATATTGTATAAAATAAACCAACATATATACATATATACAAACCAATTAGAAATATTGAAAATATATTAAGCATACAAAATATGCATATATACATATACCAAATTAATTATATATACTATATATACGTATTTACATGTATATCAGTTATTAAATATACAATACGTATATACATATTAACACTATATGATGCATAATTAAGATACATACATATACTATTAAATACATATACATTATACCAATATACATACTATACTTATACAATTAAATATTAATAAAAATAATACTACACACATATGTATATAGTATTAGTTAAATAAATACTATACATATACCTACACATTAATATATACAAATACATATACACATTGCATTCATATACTAAATATATATATATATATATATATATATATATATATATATATATATATATATATATATATATATATATATATATATATATATATATATATACTATACATATATGCGTATTAACATTAATTAAATAATTATTATACATATATTATACATACTCATACGTATATACGTATGTATGTATATATACATGTATATATATATATATATATATATATATATATATATATATATATATATATATATGAAGAAGGAAGAGGGAGAGAGGGAGAATTGCTCACAGCTGGCTGTCGGGGTGGCTCGTCGGCCGGACTCCAGGCGATAGTCGAGGTGGTGGTTGATAGCACAGCCGAGGAGGGGATGCAGCAGGGAGGAGGAGTCGCCGGAGTAAACAGGGGGTCGGGGGAGTTGAGCAAGGTGGTGGAGAGGTGGCTCGGCTCGGAGGAATGGGGGATGCAGTGGTTGCCGGAGTACACAGGAAGTCGGGGTTGAGCAGTCGGAGTCTGAGGACTGTTCGGCGGAGGGAGGAGAGTAGAGACGGAGGGAGGAGCTCGCAGCGGGAAGATGCGGGTCGGCCTGGCCGGGTGGCCGGAGCACGGGGATGAAGGGGATGGGAGAAGTTGATGATGGTGATGGTGGGAGTGGCGGATGCAGTCGGAGGTGGTGGTAGTGGCAGCCGGAGCGGGGAGCTGTCCGAACAGCAGCAGCCAGCGGGTCGGGGCTCGGCTGGGCCGCTCGCCGGAGTGCACAGAGGGCCGCCGGGGTAGTACGCAGAGGGAGGAGATGGGAGAGGAGCAGTCGGAGTGGGGAGCAAGACCGCCGGAGAGATGTGGGCCGCCGGGCGCGTCGAGGCAGCGCCGGCCGGGAAGCAGGGGAGTCGGGTGAACAGTAGATGGGGGTGAACAGTATTCCCCCCCCCCCTCTTTCCTCTTTTAAATTCCAAAATCAATGAAGAGAGGAAGAAAAAGAAGAAAAAGGAGGAGAAGAAAAAAAAAAGAGAAGGAGAAGGGAAGAAAAATTTACATACGTTGGAGAGGAATTGTGGTGGCTTGGGGAGGTGTGCTACCTAGGTTTTCTAGGGATTAGGGTTTGATGGAACATTAAATAAGGAGAGGGGTGAGATGTGGATGAAGGGTGGTGATGGTCCAATTTCAAATGAGTGGCTAGGATTGTTCATGAAGAAAATTGTTTTCATGCAAAGTTGAGTGGGAAAAAATGCAATTTGGTCCACAAATAAATAACCTTTCCATTTGGTCTTGGCCAATGGGGTGATGACACCTACAATTGAATAATTGCAACTTGGCTCCTTAAATTCGGGAAATTGCACAAACACATAAAATGACACAAAATTTGTGGAGAAAAATATGTTTAGTAATTTTCATGGTGAGAGGTTGTTGTGCGTTAGGCACGGATTTAATTAATCGGGTACTGGAATTAAATTAGAATTTACGAAATTAGTCAAAATGTTATCCTCAATTTAATTAGAATAAAATACAAGTTGTGTTCTAAAATTAATTAGGAGTACATGGGGCCAAAATCAGGTCAGGTCATCAATACCAATAATGAAGAAGACTCAGAACAGAATATTACCCTAATTTGGGCCGCACGAAAAATAGGTCAAGATTGCCTCCAATTTCAATCGGAACGCACAACGATACAAAAATAAAAATTTATTAAATAGCGTCCCGCGACGATTTTTGTGCGGCTAGAAATAATGCACAGAGAGCATAATTAGGAGTTGCAAAAATAGCAGAATGGAAGGCGGGCATGTCTAGGGCAAGATTGTGAAATTTGTTGGGAGGCAAAAGCTAGGGTAGCGCTCCAAATATTGAAGCAAAGGCAATGCGCAAAATATTAAATAAAATACGATAATTAATTACAAACTCCAAGTATTAAATTCTAACTAAATAATTAAATACAAAAATCCCATAATTCGGACAGGTGTTCATCTACTGGGCTTTTAGGTCAAGTCTACCAGCTCAAACACAAACGAACACTGTATATAATAATATCTAATTACACATCACATAATTATTTAAATTAATATACCTATCACGAAATTACTAAATTGTAACTATAATAATATTAAATATTATAAAAAGTCAAAAATACCCCTATTTCCGGAACGTGGTAGTGACAGGTTGTATCCTGGCCTTTCGAATCATGGGGTATGGATATCATTGTCCCTATTCACCCATCTTCTTCCAGAGGTCACTGGTTCATACTGGCCATCACGGATTACTTCTCTAAATAGGCAGAGGCGATCCTTCTTGCTGAGGTAAAGATATCTAACGTGACCAGCTTTATCAAGCATCACGTCATTTACCGCTTCGGGGTTCCTCGAAGGATAATCCATGACAATGGGCCTCAGTTCATCAGCCATGCGTTTCACCGATTCTGGATAAAAATCGGATACAAAATGTGGCCTCCACGGCATATTATCCAGCTGCTAATGGGTTGGCGGAAGCCTTCAACAAAACCATTATCAAACTCTTGAAGAAGTTCGTCTCTTCGAACAAAAGAGATTGGAATGAGAAGCTGAGAGAATGTCTCTGGGCATACCGCACCACCGTACGAGCACCGACAGGTTGCACGCCATTCTCATTGGTCTACGAGAGTAAAGCAGTCCTTCCTATCGAAATTCAAATTCCGTCACTCAGGATATCCATGGCTAACGAGTTAACTCGAGAAAAGAATGATCTGTTAAGGCTTCAAGAGTTAGAAGAATTAGACGAGAAATGCCTCCAAGCTCAGCAGCGCATCACGCTCTACCAAGCACGCATTTTCAGAACTTTTAATCAAAAAGTAAAGGAAAGAGTGTTCAAAGTCGGTGAGCTGGTTTTAGCTGTAAGAAGGCCGATGATTCTTACTCACAGGAGTAAAGGCAAATTCCAGCCCAAATGGGAAGGCCCTTACGTGATCGAGACAACATTCTCAAACGGCGCTTACAGGTTAGCCCAGCCTAATGGAGACCTGCTAATGGCTCCTATCAATGGCAAATTCCTGAAAAGGTACTATGCTTAAACCTCCTCTGCTCAAGTGAAATAAGGTGATCTCATTCTGACAAAACTACTTCCAAAATGAAACTAGTTGGATCATATTCTGTCATGTCCATATGACCTCTGAATAGATATGCTCTGCTAAAACTTACCGAAAGTATATCATGTCCATACCACCTCTGATATCACTTTCACCCTAACCTGTCATTTACGTTCCGAAATGATGGGTCCACAAAGTCAGATAAAGAGCCTCTTTATTATTCCCAGAAAAGAGCAAAAGTACATTTGAAAAGCAAAAGCAAAAGTACATCATGAAGGGGGAGATGTCAGGTCACGAAGCTGCTGCGCTAGTACGGCCATCCTCTCAGCCCCAGAATCCAAGACATCAGCGCGGACCCGCTCCAACCGTGCCTCATCATCTATCAGGAGGGACAACTTGGCTCTAGCCCGAAGGAGACCGGCACGGGCGACTCCTGCACTCGCCAAGTTCTGTTGTGCTGCGACCAGTCGGCCATTCACCACATCTAGACCTTTCGACGGCTGAGAAGCCCACTCCTTAGCTTGAGCAAGCTTCGTCTCCAGTTTGTGGACCCTCGCTACATTGTCGTCATGCTTGGCCTGGCACTTCGTTTGAAGGGCGAGAGTATCCTCCAAGAGAACTTTACCTTTATCCATCTCCTGCTGATTGGTCTCGATAAATTTATTCAGACCTTCCTTCTTTTCAACAAGATGCGCAGTCAAGGAGTCATATCTGGCCTGGACCAGAGCTTCAATATTGCCTCGAGCTAGCTACAGGTATTCGTTAATGGGTTGCTCCAAGCCATTAACTATCGCCTCCAGCGCATCGGCTACCCCGGTATCACCGAATTCCCTGACCGCCTCTATCGAGAACCGAGAGGACATCTTCAGCGACGCAAAGTCCAGCTTCTTCGCCAATACCATTGACATTAGCGTTCTCAAAGTGGTATAGAAGATACCGATGTACTGCTCGGTCAGCGCAACTAGGTCCGCATGAACGCGGAGAGTGTTCGCGATCGTGGTGACTTCCCCTCCAAGAATAACCACAGACGATATCGCCATGGCCGTCGCCTCAACAGGTGGTGCAATGAAAGAAGAATCTCCAACACCGGACGAAGATACCAGCATACTCAAAGGAGGCATTGTCGCAATGACAGGCTCGTCCTCCTCTTGAGATATCAGAACCTCGTCGACACCCAAAGATGCTTCCTCTTCAGAATCGACCACATCCGTGTCACCACCAGAGCCGAAGGGCGCATCTACATCACCCTCTCCGAAGAGGTCTTCCCCTGAAAAGAAGATAAAAGGAAGTTAATAGCAACGCAATATTAATTTTCCCAAAGAAGAGGCATAAAAGACGATATTTACCCCTGGCCGACGGCATATATGTCGCATCCACAACCTGTACAGTTAAATCATTTCTTAATGATGCTAGGCGAGCTGTCATACCTGGGGAAGGGGGTCTGCTAACAGAAGCCGACAAATAGTCTTCCAAGTCCTCCCGAAAATCCAACCGAGGCTCATCGGCTGGAATCGTGCTAGGTGCGCTCGCAAGCGCGACGGAAGTCCCTCCCGACCCCTATCCGGCTAGAGGTATACGGAACATTATTATACTCAGCCCCGAAGGAGACCTCGTTCCACTACCTGAAGCAGTAGCAGCGACGGCGGCGTCCAGCTGAGATTCTTCGGCACCACCAGCCGGAACTGTAGAAGGTCCCTCTCTAAAAGGTGAGGAACCTCCAATCAAAGAATCGTCCCCAGCACGGAGAGATGCAAGCTCACCTCCAGGAGCATCAATGCCGAAAATCCGGAGAGAACGATTTACTGTCTTCTTCTTCCTCTTACGAGGGGAAGCTTCCTTGGGAGCAGGAGCCCTTCGCTTCCCAGAAACTACCAAAGCCCCTGCAGGCGTAGGTACTTCACCCCTAGGGACCGACACCAGAGGCTCATCCGGAGTAACGGACTCCTCACCCTCGTCGGAAGAAACCGAGGGGACTTTAACTCTTCCCCCAGGCTTGGAAGAGGGCACCCTAAAGCTTCCATGCATATCAAAATCGCGATGGAAGGTGTTCGTTGCCACATAGAACTGGGCAAACGAATGCAGGATGCGCAGCTCCGTGGAGAGTGTAATAACGGGCACAATAAAAATTGCCCCAGTGCAGCCCATGATAAAATATCGCCATCCCCGTGCCCCATCAATGAGTCCACCTCTGGACCTGAAGCTGGTGACAACGTTGCCCACATGCAACTGATCATACCCAAACTGCCGGGCAAACCGACTGGGCAAGTAGGGCTCCAAGAAGCAATGATCTTCGCTTCTGTATAGCAGATGGGATAGTCTAATACAAACCAACCAATTAAAAGCTTCGGAAGAAAGAATGGTCTTCTCTCTACCCGAATCCTCGAGCCTAATCCCCGACTGATTGCGATGTACAGGAGGGACGGTGCAGAAAAGCTTCCAACTATGACTGAAGCCTAGCGCCCGCTGACAGTCTATAAATGTGTTCACGTTCCAGGAAGACTTTCGGTAGTTCAACAAGAAACTACCCCCCCGATCTACTGCCAGAACCGGAAGACATCACCCGGGGGTTATGGAGAATTAACCACCCCATCAAATACAGGTATGGTAATTCTATCCTGGGAAAGTTATCCCGTCGAATTTCATCGACGAGCAGCCCGTCAGTCATGGCCCTCAGGCCAGCTTGTATACGGCACACCATGGCAGAGAGCAAGCCCAGTCTCGCCCCGAATACCAGATGCACTGCAGGCCAGAACGTGTTGCGGTGAATGCGGTCCGCAGATGCGACGCCAGGCACTACTACTCGGCGCAGCCATATGGAGAGGAAGCTAACCAGTTGAGCCTCCCTGGACAGAGGCCTGTGACAGCGCCTCAAATAGCTATAGGCCTTAGTGCCTTCAGGATACTTTCCCGTCCCTTCGTTGAGGAACCGGTCCGGAGCACCAGCATCCACTATAAGATCGTCAACTACCTGAGCATTAAGCGCACTCAGGGGATTCACAGGCAGATCCTTGCCCTCCAATACCTTCTTCGGCTTGGCAGTCCTGGACCGATGAAAGAAGAGGTAGGACATCCATTTGCTGATATGAGCCAAATCTGAGGGCTCTTCATAAAAAGCGGTGCAAGCAAGGTAGTGGCACATCAGCTCCTGATAGACCTCCACTACTCGAGGGTCTGAACCCCCCAGCTCTCGGTTCGTGGGAACATACTCTTCGTATGGAGTATCCCCCATCGGCAGTCTTGAGATCTCTGCCATCTCATGTAGGGCCAATCCCAACTCCCCCAGTGGAGTGGCGAAGGTCCCGGTAAGTGAAATATATCGCTCCATCAATGCCAAAAATAGGTTAGGGTTAGGAGGTAACCCAATACTGGTAGCACTCACAGCTGCGAACAGACCAATGTTCTCCAACTCGGTCTGGAAATGCTTCAAGGCTCAATCAACTAAGCGAGCCCATCGAAGATTTGAAGGGGTGATCCACCCGCCACACCAAGGGTTCACCTTAGGGTATACTCTCCCACGCCCCATAAAATTATTACAGAAAGTCGGTAACTAGACCGGCTGGATCACCAAACTATCTTCACTCGGGATACTGCCCGAGTACAGCCCCCTGAAGAGCGTTACAGAGCCAGAAGGGCGGCTGACAAACGACCCCTGGTCAGCTCCTCTCAGATGAAAGATCTTCCCTGGCTTGCCATGAAGATCGGGGGTCAGCGTCCACGATATCTTCCTGGGATATGTAGCATGAAAGAAGGCCGAGATGGGGTAGTCTCTCGGCATATTGGACAGATACAAGACCAAATCCATGGCAGGGAAAACCTAGAGTTCTCTCTTAGGCTTTGTCTGGGACTGCTTATCAATCATGTCCCCAAAGAGGAAAGCCAACTTCAGGTATTGCTCCCCGTCCACGTACGTTAGGGGCTCCCCGTTAATCATGCTCAGCAGTATTCGCTCGCCCTGAGCCGAAATCAGAATTGCCCTTCCTTCGGGATATTGGGGCCCGGAGATAGGAAATGTCACGTGCGACAGATCCTCCAGATAGTTGGAGTGCAGCATCCCGGCGGCAGAGCCCATCACTTCAGCTAGCGGAGACTCATGCAAGTTAACTGTGAAAGTACAAAAGAAATATGTTAGTTCCTAAACTAGACGTTTCGGGACTTGCAGCATCCAATCAACAGTCCGTGCTCTATGTCGAGACTGTGAAACTTGAACCTTTACGGTGGAATCCATTTCCTTAAAAAATGTAAAATTCAAGATTGGCAGTATACGGTCTGTGCTTTACGCCAGATTGATTAAATTGAGCTTTACGCCAGGATTTCCATCCACAAGCATAAAACTCAAATTTTAATAGTATACACCAAGTTTTCAGCGGTCAAAGCTTTTACGCTCGACTGCAGAAAAAATAGAGTTTTTACGCTAACACATTAGGAATGTGGGCATAAAAAGATGAAACGTCTCCGTGCATCATCTTCCTCAAAAAGGCTATCAGCACAGAAGACGACCTAGCGCGGTCACGTTCAACGTGTGCGAAGGATTTTCAGTCATTCTCTTTTTTCCAAAAGCTCTACCTTCCAGACCGGGTGCACTACTCGTCGGCGGGATGCTCCGCTTAGAATGAAGTTCGCCTTGTCCAACCAGAGACGCTCTCGCTTGGGCCGAGGAACGAGAAGAAGAATCAATCTTCTTTCCCTTGGTGGAGGAAGTTTGTTTCGAAGCCATTGCTGGAAACTTTGAAGACTCGAAGAAGAAACAGAGAAGAACTCGAACAGTCGAAAGCTTTCTCTCGCAGAAGACGGATGGAAAGTTTTTCTCTCAGAAACTTGGGATATATATAGAGTTCGGATGGACTCCTCGGACCCCGAACCAAATCTCCTAATTAATATTCGGTTATGATTGGGTCCCATATCAGCCTATTATATCACAATATAATATGGAATAGTCAATCACATAACTAAAGAATGATGAGATATCGAAGAAAAGAAATAAAATACAAGACAAGTCTAAAAATAATAAATAGTCTAACCTGTAATCAATAACATCCAAATCTCCAAGTATGCTGAAAACAAGTCCTCTATGTCATAGTCTGGAAAAAAATATCCAGTCAGGTTTGGAGCAAAGTACAAGCACTAACAATAGTTCCATGTATATTGACAAAAACTATAATACAGTGTAAAGAAATACAAGATGGATATAACTGCTAGAAATAAGAAATACTGGATAGCATGAATATACTGGAAATAGAAATAATGGAGCATATGTCATCATCAATGGTATAACTAGCAATGAACAAGAATACAAGTGCATGCTAGAACAATAAACTGGAATATAGGTGAATACTAGAACAATAACTAGAACATAGAGGAATGCTAGATCAATAAACTAGAAATACATGTATAGACTACCTAGCTAAGTGTGTGAAACATCAGCATATCATGTGATCGGCTTGGGACTGATCAGGCTTGTTACATATGATTAGCTATAATTCTTGTAAGGTCAGACTAACCATCTGGATAGCTATAATGCGAGCAATAGTTAGGCTAATCATATGTAACAGGCTATGAGGCATGTAATGGTTAGGCTACATCGACGTGGGGTATGGGTGAGCTATGATGCATGTAGAGTTGGGTATGATCACATAAACTATTAATATTTCCCCATTCCCCAGCTAGCATGATGGATTCCAATCACGACTCCTCGTGACAGGTCTCAATGATGCCAACTCGTGTATACAACAGTGTCAGAATCATGTATGCTATACAACTAGAATCCTAGAGAAAATTAACATAATAAAAACAGTCAGAGAATGTACTCTCCTGGGGTCCTGCTGCTAGCAATAACAATGTCCAGTTTCCGAGGTCTTGTCTGAATTATCCAACAATCCTATAGACATCATTAAATAATATAATATTGCATCAGATATCACACTAATATACACACAATCATAAATACTCTGAACTCAGGGGCTACGCTAGGTATGACACTGGTCAACTAGGGTCAAGTGCGCGTCTAATTGCGCAGGTGTCGCATCTGTAATTATTGTGTATAATAAATAGTCAAATAATACGGGTCTTGCCAGTACGTCAGTGTATATAAGGCAGACTGCTAACAAATCACAGGATCACAGGTCAATATAACTACGGGATATCCGTAATTACACTCGGGTCTCTCTGTACATATATAAATATATATATACTAGTATAGTATTTAATTGCTACACAGTATAAACAAATACTAAATATACATATATAGATATATCAAATTGAATAATATATATATATATACCAATTAAATAATAATCATATACTAATTATATATCTATTAAATATATACTAATGGAATACATATACTATATATACCAAATATATACATATACCTATTTGAATACATATACACATACGTATATAACATCATGAAAGAGGGAGACAGGTATGAACCTGTGCGTACATGGGCTAGACGATGACGATGGTGACGACGATGTTGATGATTATGACTACGGCGACGATGATGATGGTGATGATGATGGTTATGATGATGAATACGAGACTCAGGCGATCAGCGGGGTGTAGGCTGTGCTCAGGGTGTCGAGGCAGAGGAGTAGTCTGGTGGAGGTAGGGTTCAGTCGAGGAGGGAACTGATCAGGGAGGAGAGGTGGTATGGTCCGGCGAGGTCGAAGGCTCGTGATGTTAATGGTGATGGTGTAGAAGTTGTCGACTCCGGCGAGCTTGGGGAGATCACCAGAGGAAGGAGGGAAGAGGAGGAGGTGCAGGCTGTGCTCAAGGTATCGAGGCGGAGGAGAAGTCTGGTGGAGGTGGGGCTCAGTCGAGGAGGGGACGATCAGGGAGGAGAGGTGGTAAGGTACGGCGAGGTCAAAGGCTCGGGATGTTAATGGTGATGGTGTAGAAGTTGTCGACTCCGGCGAGCTTGGGGAGATCACCGAAGGAAGGAGGGAAGAGGAGAAGGGGAGAAAGGCTGCTGGGCTCGGCTGACAGTGGTGGTGGACTCGAGGTCGAACGACAGTTCAGTCGACGGTTGGGATCGACTAGGGAGGAAGGTTTAGTGGTTCAGGGTCGGCTCTAGCGTCGGGTAGAGCGGGTTCAGCCGCTGGTCGAGGGAAGAAAACAGGAGGGAGACAAAGTTGGGCTGCGGTGCTCCAGTTCAGGTCAGTCAGCGGAGGAGCAGTTCCAGCGGCTTGGGGCCATCGTCTCAACAGGGTTCTCCACGGTTCGTCGTGGGTTAGGCGGCCGCTGTAGAGGTCTGTGGTTGAGGTGTCGAGGACGGTCGAGGAGACGCGATTGGTGACCAAAGTTTGGCCGGGACGGGAAGGTCGGGTTGGTTTAGGGTTTAGGGTTTAGGGTGAGTTTTGGTGTTGGTAATGAAAATAATATGGAGGGTGATGGTTTGCATGTAGGATAGGAGAGAGGTTGATGGTGACCTCCTAGGGATTAGGGCCGATCAAGCCTTGGGATGGGGTTTGCATTGGGAGAAGGGTTATGAGGGATTATATATATATATATATATATAAGTGAGGGGGTTATGTGGTGGGGATGGCTCCATTTTAAATGGATGGCCATGATTCAACATGGAGAAAATTCAAACAAAAAGGAGGAGAGAGGGAGAGGGTTGAATGGTCAAAGGGGAGAGGGTTAATTTCTTCATTGGTCTTGACCAATAGGATGGTGACACATCATTGCACTTTTGCAAATAAGTTCCCAATAATTAAAAAATTGCACAGAAAGTGGGTTTTAGATTTAATGAGAGAAAATACCATGTTTAGTATAATGTATTAGATGAAAAGGATGTGTGGTGTTTAGTATGAAGCTTGAGGGTGTGAATGAGGGTTTGGTTTGGTGTTGGGTCTAATTTTGTGTCAAGTTGGGTCCTTACATTAATTTAATTAAAATTAATGCAATAGGTGTTCTAAAATTAATTGTAAGTACATGGGATTAAAATTAGGTGGGACACAAATATCATGGATGTAGAAGACTCAGAGTAGAATATTATCATAATTTGGGTTGCATAAAATGGGTCGAGGTTGTGTCTCCAATTTCGATTGGAACGCACAAAGATACAAAGTTGGATTTATTTGGAATTTAAAATAAACGTCTGCGATGAATGTTGTGCGACTAAAATGAAGCACAAGAGAGCATAATAATAAGTTACACAAGGGCCAGAATGAAAGACGGGTATGTCAAGGACAAGGTTGTAAAATTTGTTGGAAGATAAAAGCTAGGGTAGTGCTCCAAATATCGAAGCAACGGTAAGGCGCAATAATTAAATAAAATCACGGTAATTAATTATAACCCTTAATAATTAATCTAAAAAAATACAAATTAAAACGATAATACTATATTTCGGTCAGGGCTCCATCTAGTGGGCATCTAGGTCTAGTCTACTAACTCATGCATAAATGAACACTATATATAATACACACATATATATATACACATATCATGCAATTATTTAAAATAAATATACACAATACCTATAATATATAAAATGACAAAAATACCCCTATTTTCAGGATGTGGTAGTGACAATAGGCTCGATTCTTGCTGTGTACTGCCTCGAGGCTGCACGTGCTGAACTGCTACTATTCTCCCTCTGTTTCACTGTGTCCCGATCTTCTCACTCACTACACATCCACATACACACACATATCCATACACATAGCACACACACTTATACCAATCTAGGTACATATCAATCCGCTCATCTATATATATATATATGTATATATATATATACCACCACCTATACACATATATATATAAACACTCTTACACAGATAGCTATATGTATATACATAGATACAATATACTATATACACAACCAATACATATACATACCATACACTATATATTCATAGACCTATATGTATATCAATCCCCTCACTATATATATATATAAACACATATATATAACATACATATACACCTATGTACTATTTCATATAGTACACACTCATATATATATATATATATATATATATATATATATATATATATATATATATATATATATATATATACACAAGCACACATAGAAATGAGGACAAATGAACAAACACTTGGAGTGCACCACACCCGTATCACACTCATTCTATGATACGCTTGCGATACGAATCCACCATACAACCAAACGCATCCCGAAGGACATGAGCAAGTCTAATATACTAAATATGAATAATTCGTAGAATAATTAGATCAACTACATATCCGTGTCAAGTTGTGATAAGCATAAATTCCCGTGTCGGAGGAAAACCCCCAAAATAACCCGTATCGTCAAATTGATGAGATACGGCCTATACGTACCCAATTGTGGATACGACACTAGTCACAAATAATTATACATATGTCAATTTGATCTATTAGACCAATTGATGAACACAACATGTGCCAATCTCAAAATTCTTCCAAAATTGGTACCAAAATACACACAACTTCCACCATAGGTCCCTTATGAATCTAAAACCAATTCCTATGGGTAGCATATGCATGTTGGATGGTTTTTTATGGTTAAATATCAGATTTAGAGTCTACTAAAAGAGAGAAAACTAAAATGTACCTATTGGGAGATGGATTCCCAATAAAAATCCCTAAATATTAAATGTAGCCTCCTCTTTGTAGATTTTAGCTTCCTCCTTGTAGATCTTGGCTACCTTATTATAGATCCTTATTCTAGTAGCCTTAATTGAAGAATAGTGAAGGAATTTGTGAAGAAATTTATGAGAGAATTATGAGGGAATGAAGAAATTAGAAAAGGAAAAAAAATCTAGATAGACATGAAATGAGAAATGAGAAGAGACTCTCTCTCTCTCTCTCTCTCTCTCTCTCTCTCTCTCTCTCTCTCTCCTCCCTCATAATGTAGCCGGTCCTAGCCTCTCCCTCAAGCAATATAAAATTTCCAATTTGCCCCTTGAGGCCCTCATGAAGAAATTAATTAAGGGGGGAAGGTTCTAGTCTAATGGTTTCACTAATTAATTCATCCTCCTAAACCATGGGCCTAATTATTGGGCTCAATCTAAACCAAACAAATATTGGGTTCATGTATCTAACTAAACTAGTTGATCCACTACATAAGTCCAAAACAAATACTATATCTAACAATCAATAAACACTAAAACAAATAATTAATTACACATGCACAACATTTAAATACAATAAATCCTAAAATAAAAATATTCGTGTCAAGTACCAAACTACCCTTAATTAAAAATATGAGGGTGACAATCCTACCCACCTTAGAAAATTTTTGTCCTCGAAATTAAAGATGATTGTACCCCTTCTAAGTCAACCCCAGTTTAAACTAAAACATACATCATGCTCTTTAAAAGAAATCACTAATTATGGTCTCTATCCATCATAGTTTTGCAGTCTCCGTCAGGGCATACTAACTATACAATAACACACAAGCAGTCTATAAGTTACTAACTAAACACACAAACAACAAATGGAAAAAAATAAACAAAATAGGACAAAACAAGCTAACTTATCACCTGAAGTGTTGTCCCCTCCGACTGATATTGCAAATTCTCCGCCCTGCTGGGGTGGCTCTCTATGCAGGTGTTGAGCAGTCTGAGATACCACAGGTGGCCTAGCTCCACCTCTCTGACAGTGATCTGGTCCATATGGGTTGTTGGAACATTCCTTCACCTGATGGTCAGGGGAACCACAATACAAGCATAGTCTGAGTCTCTTCCGATAGTTCTCCCAATCATACCCATGCCTTCCACAATAGGCACAAGGAAAAGTCTGTTGAATCTGCCTCTAAGGCTACTGCGGTGCCTGATGCACTGGCTTCTGAAACTGTTGTATCTGTTGAGCTGGAGCCATAATTAGCACAAGATACTGCTGATGTTGATATACTATTGGCTGCTGAAAGTGGGTACACTTTGCTGGGCCCACACCACTACACGCTCCTCCGGTGTCTCTCGGCCTCTTGAAGCCAAGCTCCAAATTATCCTCCGCCAGCTGTACATGTCTTAGAATTTCCTTAAATGTAGCGATACGGTCTCTATTAGTATGAGACTTAATCTTACTGTTCAGTCCCTTCCTAAACTTCCTAGCCATGGCCCGAGGATTATGTCCCTCAATAAATTATCCCAATTGGTAATACTCTGTCGCATACTCGTCCACCGTCAAGTTCCCTTAGACGAGGTTCTGAAATTGACTCTCCAAAGTACTCTGAGCGACATCCAGGAAGAACTTTTCTTTGAAAAGCTCTTTGAAAGCTCCCCAAGTATGTCCCGGCGCTGATATCCTGGGGTCTGTCCTGAACCATGTCAGCGCAATATCGAACATCATACTACCCACTGTCTCTACCTGTAAGCTCTAAGGAATCTGTGCCAATCGCAGGTCCCTCTCAATGTCCTCTATCCAGTCGTCTGTATACAAGATTTCCTTGGTGCCCAAAAAGTACTTAGGCCCCATCCTCTTGAAGTCAATGATAGTCCCTGTCCTCGGTTGCTTTGGATTGGGATGAGGCGGTGTCGTTTGTGGCTGGAATAATACGACTCTTTCAATTGCTGCGAGCGCAATCTGGTGAGCATTCTCCATGCTCTGTCGCAAGACCTCTAACTGTCGTTGTTGTGCCTTCATTATCTGCTGAAAGAGCAGGAACATCTGAGTCTGATCGACTGCGGGTGGCAGGAATGGAAGATCTCCTGCAACTGCTGGTGCTGTCCTCTGTACCGTAGGTGGAGCACCTCCGAAAGCTGCTGCGAAAATGCCCACCTGGATCGGGGAAGTCGACCCCTAGAATGTAGCTGCTGGAACAGCGTCTGATGGTGCTACCCTCATAGGCGATGAAGTAACTGATCGTGCTGACATTGCGCCTGAGCGCTGGGAACGCGTCTTCGACGGCATCCTGATGACAGATCAAAACAAAAGAGATCAATTCGACATGAGATAAGATATTATCAAGGAAGGACAATAATATTCAAAGTATTCAGAAGGAATCAAAAGTAAGCAATTTTAAATCAGATTTGGAATTCCTAGTTGTGATTGAGTATCCCTCTCATCCTAGTATCCTATATCTTATCCTATCGCAGGCTCGCAGTAGTACAACTAAGTCATTGAACTACCACGATATCGCACTATTGCGAAGCCTGACCTGCATAGGCTACCACTAAAAATGTGTCACAATCCGCACCCGATATAGGGACACGAGTACGTGGGTACGTCCCGCCTACGCCACAACATCGGCGGTAGATCGTTGTCTTGGTCTACTATACTATCTAATATCACACACAATATATATAAAATACTGCCATGCCATCTTACTTCCAATTGATACTCAATCACATATAAAACTAAAGGAGGATTTTAAGCACAATATGGAATAGAAAGAGAAGAAATACAAGTCTCAATACATCACATGACCAACTCAAATCTAAACACAACTCAAGATCTCAAAATAATTATACAATCCATAATCTAAATATAAACAACTACTACACGGTAGAAAAATCTAAAATGCCTCAATAACTGGTACTACATCCTCAGGTGACACCCATCTGTTGGTCCGTAGTAAGTGGGACACATCCTCTCTAACTATTCATCTGAAAAATATATCCAGTCAGGATTGGAGCGAAGTATAATCCAATAGCAGTTCCAATTAATTGATAATGACTATAAAAAGAAATAAAGAATATAATACAAGATGAGAAACAATGAACAATATCAACTATGGTAGAAGAAACAGGTAAACAAGAACAATATTGTATACACTGATCACGATGAACTAGAACAAGATAATAGAATGAAACAATAAACTAGAATATGGTGAAGAACTGTAACTATGATAAGTGATTAAAATACTAGTTAGATATGTGATCGACTTAGGTGAACATTGTCTACTTTAACGTTGAATAAATATTGTCTAAGTTAAATATTGAATATTGTCTAGGATTTGATTACATATCTAGCTAACACTTTCCCTTTCTCCCAACTAGTACAATGGATCCAACCATGACACGTTGTGATGCAAGATACTCAAGGCCATGTAAACAATAAACCTTGAAAATTAAATATTGAATATTAAAATATTGAACACTGAACATTGAACATTGTCTAAGTTAATCATTGAACATTGAACATTGAAATATTATCTAAGTTAAACATTGAAAACACGAGAAACAATGAACAATATATATATAACATCCCATGACTGATCCATGTGTATACTAGTCCGTGTACCAATGTGTCAAGAGTCATGTAAAATATTTCTAAATACTTGTATTATAGTAATTATCAAATAATAGAAACTATCAGAGAATGTACTCGCCTGTGGTCCAGAGCAATGAATGTCAAACTGTGTCCCAACTGGTGTCACACAGACATATATATGGAATATTATATTAATACAAGGTGTTGAAATAAAATTAAGTTAAACTAGTCAATTTCTAGGTCACAAAGTCATTTCTAAGTCAAACGGACTAATTCTATGGTGTATGAGTCTATCTCCAGGATACTAAGTCAATACACTATGAAACTAAGCTATACTAACTAATCTAAGATACTAAAAACCATACAAAATGCCATATCGTAAGATACAAAAGTTTTTGATATATATATATATATATATATATATATATATATATATATATATATATATATATATATATATATATATATATATATATATACCAAGCAATACATATTGTAGCTTATCTAACTAATGCAAATTGGATACCTTGGCTTTGAACCAATGCATATCGCACTACCTCACACCAATCCGGATACTCAAACCCAATGTGTTGACATCGACCCAAAACCTCATGAATATAGTTAATACATATTTAATCCACCAATACTAACTACTAACTATAACAATATATACTAAGTACTATAATATATATATATATATATATATATATATATATATATCAAAGCAATACTTAGATACTAATTATAATACATATATAATCTACTAATACATAGATACATATATTTAGTTAACTACATACTAATCACTTAAACTAATTAAACTATTACCTTAACTAACTAAGCTAACTATTTACTAACAAGTATACTAAACTAATATATATTACCTAACAATACACAAATCTTTCTAATTATATACATAATACCTACTAGTATATATATAGTTACTATATACTAATCATCTATCTATACTATAAACCACTAACCCAACTAAACCATTACCTTAACCCATGCCTCGACTAATACTGAGCTGGTACTGAAACTTCCTGTATACTGAATGCTGAGGTTGAATGCTGTACAGCTCTCCTCAGTATTGCTCACTGCACAATGTTGGGTTCTTGCTGTGCACGAGCATTTACCTTGGCTTTGATGTTTACTGCTCACTGCTCAGCTACTTAGTCGATGTACACTGCTGCACTGCTCAGAGTTATTGATGGTGCAGGCTATACACTATCTCACTGCAGCTTGGTTGCACACACTGCTCCTTGCATAACTTGCTGAATGCTTCCTGCACTGATTCGCTGCATTTGCTCCTTGGTGCTTACATAGCTGCACAGTGTGTTTGTTGCACACTATCTTGCTCAGTTAAAACTGCCACTGCTCAGCTACTGCCTTTACTGAGACTGCTGCCAGTGCAAGCTGCACCTTGTTGTTGGCATGTCTGCAGGCTTGCTAATTACACTTGCTGCCATTACCCTTCCCTTGCTGAATGCAATTCTTGCTGGCTTGCTCCTCTACAGTATATTATATTATTGCACAGTGTAGCTAACTTGTTGTGCACTTGCTGTGTACACTCGATAAAATTTGCTGTATGCTGAAACTGATGTATATGCTCAATGCTTGCTGCATAGTTACTCTTGCTGACACAGCTTGCCATCAGAACTGAGTGCCACTCTGAATTTTTGCTGCACCCTCTCTGTCCTGAGCATGTTGTACCTACAATTGAAGCTCCCTACTGTAGTGTACTTGTAGCTGCCACTGCTCTTCAATGCTGAAGGTAAGCTGCTATATTGCTGCTCTTGAATGCTCGCTGTGCAGCTACTGCAAGCTGCTGCACTGGCCACTAAAGTTTTTTGCTGAGCTTGTAGGCTGCAGTGCTCCTCTTGGTTTGATACAACTGCAACTGTTACTGCTGGTTGAATGCATTGCTGCAATGTGGTAGCTCATGCAATAGGCTCGATTCTTGCTGTGTACTGCCTTGAGGCTGCACGTGCTGAACTGCTACTGTTCTCCCTCTGTTTCACTTTGTCCCAATCTTCTCACTCACTAAACATCCATATATATACACACATATCCAAACATATAGCACACACACACATATACCAATCTAGGTACATATCAATCCTCGAATCTATATATATATGTATATATATATATTTACCACCACCTATACATACACACACACACACACACACACACACACACACACACACACACACACACACATATATATATATATATATATATAAATACTCTTACACATATACACACATAGCTATATATATACATAGATACAATATACTATAGATACACACCCAATACATATATATACCATACACTATATATGCATAGACCTATATGTATATCAATCCCCTTACTGTATATGTATATATAAACACATATATATATAACATACATATACACCTATATAGTATATCATATAGTACATACTCATATATATATATATATACTATATAATATATCATACATATATATATACACAAGCACACATAGAAATGAGGACAAATGAACAAACATGTGGAGTGCACTTCACCCGTATCACACTCATTCTATGATACGCTTGCGATACGGCTTCACAACATAACCAAACGCATCCTGAAGTATACGAGCAAGTATAATATACTAAATATGAAAAATATATATAATAATTAGATCAACTACATGTCTATGTCAAGTTGTGATATGCACAAGTCCCCGTGTCGGAGGAAAACCCCCAAAATAACCTGTATCGTCAAATTGATGAGATACGGCCTACACGTATCCAATTATGGACACGACACTAGTCACAAAAAATCATACATATGTCAATTTGATCTATTAGACCAATTAACAAATACAACATGTGTCATTCTCGGAATTCCCCCAAAATTGGCACCAAAACACACACAACTTCCACCATAGGTCCCCTATGAACCTAAAATCAATTCCTATGGGTAGCCTATGTATGTTGGGTGGTTTCTCATGGTTAAATCTCAGATTTAGAGTCTACTAGAAGAGAAAAAACTGAAATAAACCTATTGGGACATGGATTCCTAATTAAAATCCCCAAATGTTGAATGTAGTCTTCTTCTTGTAGATCTTGGCCTCTTCCTTGTAGATCTTGGCTTCCTTCTTGTAGATCCTTATTGTAGTAGCCTTAATTGAAGAATAGTGAAGGAATTTATGAAGAATTTGTGAGAGAATGGTGAGGGAATGAAGAAATTAGAAAAGGGAAAAAATCTAGATCTATATGAAATGAGAAATGAGAAGAGACTCTCTCTCTCTCTCTCTCTCTCTCTCTCTCTCTCTCTCTCTCTCTTTCTCCTCCCTCCTAATGTGGCTGGCCCTAGCCTCTCCTTCAAGCAATATAAAATTTCTAATTTGACCCTTGAGGCCTCTCATGAAAAAATTAATTAAGGGAGAAAGGTTCTAGTCTAATGGTTTCACTAATTAATTCATCCTCCTAAATCATGGGCCTAATTATTGGGCTTAATCTAAGCCAAACAAATGTTGGGTTCATGTATCTAACTAAACTAGTTGGTCCACTACACAAGTCTAAAATAAATACTACATCTAATCAATCAATAAACAATACAACAAATAATTAATTACACATGCACAAGATTTAAATACAATAAATCCTAAAATAAAAATACCCGTGTCAATTACCAAACTACCCTTAATTAAAAATGTGAGGGTGACAATTGTGACTTTATTTCTTTCATTCTATCGCATATCGTGCCATATCTTCCTCTAGTTTGTTATTATGATTGGGTATTATTTATTATTACTATATTATAATATTGTCATTCTTTTGGAGTTGAGATAGCATGACAGGTACCATATATATTGTATAAAATATTTAGATAGTATTGTTGACCTAGACAACGTTCTACCGTCGATGCTGCGGCATAAGCTGGACTTACCCACATACTCGTGCCCTTACACCGGGTGCGGGTCATGACAAAAGATCATGGTAAGTTATGTAAAGGTAGTTCAGACGGACAAGTAAAGTCATTGAACGGTGGCATATTTATTTCAGTCATTTTTACCTATTGCATGTTGTAACTTGAACTAAGGCATGATAGATAGACCACTATAATAATTTGTATGCTTTAAATAAATATTGTATCAATTTGGTTAGTTGGGTTAGCTCGTCCTCAACGATACTTTTTACGGTACTGACCCTCGTTGCAGGAGGTTCCCCGAGACAAGGCGACACGACAAGGAGCTGAAGCTTCTTCCCCAACCAATCCATTACTTGGTGCACTCTGTTCGTATCTTTTGAACCTTGTATAAATCATACGAAGATCGTGCACACATCTTATGTAGCTCCGAGGCAAGGCGATAGCTTCGCCCGAAGGTGTCTATTAACTGTTGAAGTTTTAGTATGGGATGTAATGTATGGAACGACTATCTTATTTTGAATCCATCTTGTAAGTCCGCACGGCACCCCTTTACTTTTGATTCAAGCGTTTGTAACAAAGATTTATATTATCAATAAAGAGGATTTTTTTCGTTTCAATGTTTGTTCTTTAACTTGTGCACTCTGCCATTGTGTTTATATATATATATATATATATATATATATATATATATATATATATATATATATATATATATATATATATATTATTTTAGGCCTTGTATGGGTATGCCTTACGCTCGCACGGTATTACGCCCGGGGGACGATTAGCGATTCTGCGGAATCGGGACGTAACAAACCCCACCACCAGCACCAGTACCCCCTACTTATCATTATTATGGCAAGGTAGGCTATCTCGTAAATAATTGCTTTGTGGGTCTGGCTAGCATTCAGCCAGGGATTACCAGGAGTGCCTGGGAGGAGCACCAGTGGTATACCAACAGGCTTTACCAATACCGAGGCCAGTGTGGGATCATAAGGCAACTATAGAGGGGGGTGAATAGAGTACAGCAAAAAAAATTATCCAATTAAAAATTGATGCAGAGTAAAGACAACTATCAACTAGAAATAGTTATGTATATATGAAAAGCATATATGTAAAGCAATAGAGTTGAGAGAAAGTAAACTCAAACACCATGATGTATACTGGTTTTCCTCTGAGAGGACTAGTCCAGTCCCGAGAACTCTTGCTCGAAGTTTTATCCACTATAATCACCAATAGTGAATCACAAGATTTGATTCGAAAGCTTGCTGACTTCTTACAACATCGAGCTTTGATCCGAAGGCTCTAAAGACTTCATACATATGTTTAATATGAAGAACATGCCAACTTTAAACACTTTTGAGAGAACTTGACAAACCAAGCTTTTTCAACTCTGATAGACTTCTAATCGATATTGAACTTGGCACTAGAAGGCTGGGGTGTTACAACCCGCACCCAGAATTTAGGCACGAGTACGTGGGTACGTCCAGCCTACGCCGCAGCATCGGCGGTAGAGTGATGTCTAGGTCAATGCACTATCTAAACAATCTCGCATGAGCATCCGACTCCATAAGGAGACACGGATACCACAATATAATATGAACAACATACTCAATCACATAACTATAGCACGATAAGATCTCTAAGAAACAAGTAAGATGCAACACAAGTCAAAAATAGAAGTAGTCTAACTCAACAATATAATCCAAGTCTCAAAGAGTATGCCGGAGACAAATCTGGTACCAAGAATAATCTGCTAAAAGAACTAACTAGATAACTAGTGATTCCGGCTAAACCTTCCGGAATCACAACTGAACTACCAAGTCCAAGACTGCAGCTACTCACCCTGTGGTCCATAAATGTCGGACACCAGTCCCTCTAAGGCATAGTCTGGAAAATATTTTCCAGTCAGGAAGGAGCAAAGTACATCTCAAATAACATTTCTATTTAATTGATAACGGCTATAAAACAATAAACAGATAATGCTAAATACTGAAAGAAGACAGTGAATAAATGCAATGGCAAAATAAAGAGACAGGCGATGTAAAGAGACAGGCAATATAGACAATATGATACAGTCAGTGCATAAATGAAATAAAGAGAACGAGGCACATGATAGACTGATATTTTACACTTATAATAGTTACAGTTCTCTATTTTAGATCATATACCACATCACCCGTATATGATATTGTACCTCGTTCTCTTTATTTCATTTATGCACTGACTGTATCATATACGGGTGATGTGGTATATGATCTAAAATAGAGAACTGTAACTATTATAAGTGTAAAATATCAGTCTATCATGTGATCGGCTTGGGACAAGATCAGGCTGGTTACATATGATTAGCTATGATTCATGTAAGGTCAGGCTAACCATTTGGTTAGCTATGATGCTAGTAGTGGTCAGGCTAATCATATATAATAGCTATGAGGCATGTAATGGTCAGACCGCACCCGATGTGAGATGTGGGGTGATCTATGATGCATGTAGAGTTGGGTATGATCACATAATCTACTAAAATTTCCTCCGCCCCTAACTAGTACAGTGGATCCAATCACGACACATCACGATACACGAGCAATATCCAATATATCATGTACAAGGTCTAAATATCAATGTCGTGTACACTGTCAATACGATAATCAATCTAACATCTCATGATTACAGATCCAATCTATATACTAGTCCGTATAGCACAGTGTCAAGAATCAGATGTAATATTTCTAGATACTGAATTTATAGATGTTATCAAATAATTAGAAAGTATCAAATAATGTACTCGCCTTGGGTCCTTAGCTGGTAATACCAATGTCCTGTTCCAGTGTATCGCCTGGATGATCCAACAGTCCTATAGACATATCATAAAATAATACAACGTTGCATCAGACATTACTCTAACACACCTTCATAAATACACTAGACCCAGGGCTATGCTAGGTATGATACTGGTCAACTAGGGTCCGTGTGCGTCAAGTTGCACGGGCATCGCGTTTGTGATTGCTGTGCAAGACAGACGGTCAAAATAATACGGGGCTTGCCAGTACGTCAGTGTACATGTGGCAGTCAACTAACAGTTCACAGGGTCACATGGTCATGTGTAGTTAAGGGGTATCCGTATTTACACTCGGGTTACCTAGTACCTATATATATATTATACATACCATTAACTAACATATACATTAATATCCATTAATTACAATAATAGATATATGTATATATATACTTTAAATAAAACTAATACTGTGTATATATATATAAACATATATTATGGAGAGAGATATACAATACGTATATATATATACTAAATAGAATTAATATTATATGTACAAATAAAAATACATTAGGAAATACTTTATACAATACATATACATATGAACATATGCCAATTTAGAATTATACTATATATACTAAATACCAAAATACATTTAACATATGCTAATACATGTACCATATATACTAACATATATATATATATATATATATATATATATATATATATATATATATATATATATATATATATATATATATATATATATATATATATATATATATTAATTTGAGGATATACTATATATATATATATATATATATATATATATATGTACTAAATGAAATTACACATATACCATATTTATATATATATACCAAATCTTAATACATATACTATATATAAACATACTAAAGTACAACATGCTACATATATGTATATATTTATATATATATATATATATATATATATATATATATCAAATATGTATTTACTAAACATATATTGTATTTATACCAAAAATCCTTATATATATACAACCAATATATATACAAGGAAAATATATATATATACTGAATATATATATATATATATATATATATATATATATATATATATATATATATATATATATATATATATATATATATATATATATATACATTTTTATATACCAATTTAATACAACATTAACATATATCATATATATACGGATATATTAATACATATATACATTGAATACATATATATATATAAATAGAGAAATACACGATATATATATATATATATATATATATATATATATATATATATATATACGTGTATAAATATACGAAACATACATACACACATACACGCGTACGTGTACACGAGGGGGAAATTGTACCCGAGCGCATCTACGACGACGACGAGGGTGACGAAGACGGCGAAGACGATGACGACGAAGGTGGCTGTGTCGAGGCTGCTCGGGGGCTGTTGTCGACTGGAAACGGGGGAAAATTGCCGAAATTGATGGCCGGAGTAGGGGTCGACGGGAGGGGCAGCTCGGGGTTGACCTGATGGTACAGTCGGCGGAGGAGGCGGCGGCACTGGTGGAGAGTGGTGGTTCGATGTGGGGTGGTGGTGATAGTTCGGGTTGGCCACCGGGGAACGAGCAGAGAGAGGTGGTGCGGCTTGTGGAAGAGGAGAGGCCGGAGGGGATGCGGCTCGTCGTGGTCCAGTGGATCCTCGGGGAAGAAAGGAGTGAACTCGAGGAGTGTGCCGGAGCAGTGGGGGGTCGGGGGCTCGACGCCGGGACAGCGGGCGGGGTCGGGACTACTGACCGCAGCAGTAGTCGGACTGCAGTGGCGGTGCGGCGGTTTGCAGCAGGCCAGGCTCGACGCAGGTTGCCGGCTGAAGGAGGGTGGAGCTGAGGATGGAGGGCTTCGCTGGGGTCAGGGTCAGCTGACCGGAGCTGGCCGAGGTAAACAGTGAGGGGAGTGGTTAATGTTCCCTCTCTCTCTCTAATTTAAATAAAAAGAGAAGAAGAAGAAGAAGAAGAAGAAGAAGAGAAGAAGAAAGGAAAAATAGGAAATTTTCTACGGTTAGGGGCTTGTGAGGAAGGAGGAGAGAAAGAGGTGGGGGCTTCCTAGGTTTGGGGATTAGCGCTTAGTTGGGAAGAGAGTCTTGAGGAGACATTAAATAGGATATTGTGAGTGAAAAATGAGTGGTGATGATGCACCCATTTTAAATGGGTGGTCAGGATTTGACATGGAGAATTACTCAAGCAAGGGTGAGGGTTGGGTTGACTAGTCAATATTAGGGCTTCTCCATTGGTTTGAATACACATCTAATGCAATTATTTGAATTAAATACAAACAATATTAAATACATATAAAAAGTCAAAAATACTCCCATTTTTGGAACGTGGTAGTGACAAGTCTACCCTCCTTAAAAGAATTTCGTCCTCAAAATTTAACTTCCTCAATGGTCGTATTTTTCTCATTATTATTATTATTATTATTATTATTATTATTATTATTATTATTATTATTATTATTATTATTATTATTTTCATCAAAATTCAAATGATCAAACCCCATAATTATGAAGTAATCCCACATTGTTATTTTACAAACTTTCATAATTCTACAGATATCATATTTCTAAAAAATCCTCAAATTTAATTATCAAATTCCATTTGTATCATAATCTCCTCAGAATCTGATGTTAGTAATTTAAACCAAAATTTAATATCCAATCCACTAATTTTAAATCCAAACAATGCACATTTATAAAATTAAAAAATCTCATCCAAAAAGTTTGTATTTAAATACTAACCCATTAATCATCTTACTCCTCGAATTTTGGGTAAATCACTAGATACAAATTTATTATCCAATCCTTTAATTGAAATCCAGTCAATGCATATTTATGAAATTTTGGAAATCTTATCCGAAAATACTATTCCATTAATCATCTTACTCCTCTGATTTAAGTCCAACCGATGCGTATTTATAAAACTAAATCCGCATCCCAAAAATTTGAATTCCAACACTAATCCATTAGTAATCTTATTCCCGAGTTTCCTTTTTTTTTACACAATACTCAAATAAAATAATACTCACAAAATATTTAATTGCAATATTCAAAATAAATATATATCTTGCAGTCAAATAAATAGAATGATAATCTTCTTAAATTCCTCAAATTTAATGACAAATTCAATCATTTCATAATCCTCATAAAATCAATATTTTAACAAGATTGCCTAATCCTGTCATATTAAATTCTCAACTCTTTGTTTAAATTATCGTTTATCCTCGAATTTTAAGGCACATTGTCTCTTTCTGTCAAATCGCATCCTCTTCATTGATTCTTTACTACAGTCAATCCTCAACAATCAAAGTCTAAGAGAATCCTACTTATAGTCATACAACACGCAATACAACACGCAATCAAGATAAAATATGCAATCTAGATGAAACATACATTGTCATAGTCTCTTTTATCGTGGTATTGCAGTCTCTGTCAGGGCATGCTACTAACTACATTCTAACAAGAAAATCATGAATAGAAACTACGGTACTAAGGAATAAACCAATCGGTCAACAAACGGAAGAGGACAGAAGGAAAGAACAGAACATAGTCTTCTAACCCATTACTTGGATATCTTCATCCTCTAATATACACTTAACTCTGGCACATTTACTAACTAATTCCTATCCTTGTACACTGGTACCCGTATCAACTAATCATTAGTCCACAACATCCATGAATACATCCTCATTGCACACACCTGTCTATTAATACCAAAATCTGATACCAAGAACCTCTAACACAATCATAGGTCAATGATGCATTCAAAGTTTGATACTCCTATCCCTTTAGGTACCTCTGTTCTACTACAAGTACACCCACTGCTAGTTCTCTTTCCTACTACAATTGTTCATACTAGTTGTTCTTATCACTCAAGTACACACCAAGTGCAACACAACATACTAAGTACTACTCTCTCTAATACAACTCTAGATGGACACCTAAGTCTGTTTGCAGTGCCATCTTAATCATGCCCAAGTCAACAGATCCTTACGTATGCACTTTATCCACTCATATACTGATATATATTTCTTATCCACCATAAAATTAATCCTCAAAAATAAGATCATCAAAGTTTAACTTCTTGAACAATTTAAAATAAATGCATATACTTCCTCAAAAGTCAAGTACTCTATATCGAAATAAAATTTTAATCACTTCTAAAATCTTTATAGCTTTGACTATGTTTATTGAATCAAATTTGAATCCTCAAAATTCAATAACATAGAATCTCAAATCCTCAAAATTCTTAAAAATTGAAATTCATTTCCACTCTTCAATTTCAAATCCACAATTATACATATAATGCTCAAGGTCTCTAATACTCAAGTTGCACTCAAATACACCCATTGTCTACACTCTCAACTGTGTACTAAAATTTGTACTGTCCGAATTACTTGCACTATTACTTCCAAATGGTCAAAGTTATCATCACACGTATTTTCTCCAATGAGTTTCTATCTATATTAATTGATATACTAATTTAAAATTATCATACAAGGCACTTATTATTAGCACCTTGCTCAATTAATCCTCGATATATAATCATTAGTACCCTTGGTATGATAACACTAGCTTCATTATTGGATTATCTCATCAACTTATTAGAACTCACGATTACTTGCACCTTCTATAACACCCATGTTTTACTTTACTCTCATGGGCAAGTATATGGTTCTTCATCTCGATTGATGTATATGTATTTCCCTTTAATCTTTTATAGCCTATTAAACTAATCTGTGATACGCTTCACCACTATCATTACCAATCCTGATATTTCTCTACTCATGATATCTCATTATAACTCTTTATGCGTATACATTTATTTATTTTTAACACACCCGGTATCAATCATCAAATTGAATATCATGCTCCATTAATCCTTAACACAATTCCTTGATACTTAATTGTGTACATAGATCATCCAATTACATAATCATGATTATCCAGGACGGGTATGCTGGCTCTGATACTAACTCTTGGAATCATCACTGATACTCTTTTCTCCTTCTATCTATAGTGTCAATACTAACTATAACACACCTATCATAGAACTATTGCTATAAGGCACTACGCTATGGGTTAACTCTAGATTAATGCCTACTACTCATATTTCCAACTAGGAAACACTTACAAACTCACAAGCAACACTCGGTCAATACTAATACTCAAGACACAGACATAATTATAAGTCACTAATTATCATACTTAACAAGGAATCCTCAAAGAAAGTTGAGGACTGAAGGTATTTCTACTGCTAGCAAACAAAAGAAACGATGGAATAAAGTCCTGTAATAACAGAAATAGATAAGTATTAAGATGATACTTTAAGAACCAATTTAAGATACAACCTGATAATCATACACGTCTATCAGAAATCATGACGCTTAGAATCCTCGCCACGCCAGTAAGCATAGGTGCGATAAACGACAGGTTCCGTAACTAAGGTATGCAACTCTATAATCATGTCATCTAGAATCTTCACCACGCTAACTGGTATGGCTGCGAGAGACTCTAAATTTCATAACTAAAGTATGTACATACAAGTCAGGTTCCTACGTTCTCGTCACAACAGCTAATATGGCTGCGATAAACTCTAGGTTCCATAACCAAAGTAAACGTTTTACCTTCTCACTGTCCTCACCAATATATGTCATCAGATGATACCGTAAATTTTAGCCCATAAAATTTATCTCGATAAGAAATCAACTCAACAACGATACCAAGAATTTAAATTTAACAACTAGTCAACAAGAATCAAACTCAATATCAACAAGCATGAACAGACGAAAACAAGGGGAAAGGAATTTAAATCAAAAATTATAATAAGATTCTCAAGGGGTCATCCCAGGAATCTCTCAAAAATTTTGTGATTGAGTATCCTCTCTCATCCTAGTATCCTATGTCCTATATTCTATAGCAGGCACGCAGAAGTACAACTATGATGTCGCACTACCACGACATCGCACAACTTGCGAAGTCTGACCTGCATGGGCCACCACTAAAAATGTGTCACGACCCGCACCCGGAATTTGGGCACGAGTACGTGGGTACGTCCAGCCTACGCCACAGCATCGGCGGTAGAACGCTGTCTAGGTCAATGCACTATCTAAACAATCTCACACGAGCATCCGACTCCATGAGGAGACACAGATACCACAATATAATATGAACAACATACTCAATCACATAACTACAACATGATAAGATCTCTAAAAAACAAGTAAGATACAACACAAGTCAAAAATAGAAGTAGTCTAACTCAACAATATAATCCAAGTCTCAAAGAGTATGCCGGAGACAAATCCGGTACCAAGAATAATCTGCTAAAAGAACTAACTAGATAACTAGTTATTCTGGCTAAACCTCCCGGAATCACAACTGAACTACCAAGTCCAAGACTGCAGCTACTCACCCTGTGGTCCATAAATGTCGGACACCAGTCCCTCTAAGGCATAGTCTGGAAAATATTTTCCAGTCAGGAAGAAGCAAAGTACATCTCAAATAATATTTCCATTTAATTGATAAGGGCTATAAAACAATAAACAGATAATGATATATACTGAGAGAAGACAGTGAATAAATACAATGGCAAAATAAAGAGACAGGAAATATAAAGAGACAGGCAATATAAGAGACAGGCAATATAGGCAATATGATACATTCAGTGCATAAATAAAATGAAGAGAACGAGGTAAAATATCATATACGAGTGATGTGGTATATGATCTAAAATAGAGAACTGTAACTATTCTAAGTGTTTAAAATATCAGTCTATCATGTGATCGGCTTAGGACAAGATCAGGCTGGTTACATATGATTAGCTATGATTCATGTAAGGTCAGGCTAACCATTTGGTTAGCTATAATGCTAATAGTGGTCAGGCTAATCATATATAACAGCTATGAGGCATGTAATGGTCAGGCTGCACCCGACGTGAGATATGGGGTAAGCTATGAGGAATATAGAGTTAGGTATGATCACATAATCTACTAAAATTTCCCCGCCCCCAATTAGTACAGTGGATCCAATCATGACACATCACGATACACGAGCAATATCCAATATATCATGTATAAGGTCTAAATATCAATTTCGTGTACACTGTCAATACGATAATCAATCTAACATCTCATGATTGCAGATCCAATCTATATACTAGTCCGTGTAGCACAGTGTCAAGAATCAGATGTAATATTTCTAGATACTGAATTTATAGATGTTATCAAATAATTAGAAATTATCAGAGAATGTACTCGCCTTGGGTCCTTAGCTGGTAATACCAATGTCCTGTTCTAGTGTATCGCCTGGATGATCCAACAGTCTTATAGACATATCATAAAATAATACAATATTGTATCAGACATTACTCTAACACACCTTCATAAATACACTGGACTCAGGGCTATGCTAGGTATGATACTGGTCAACTAGGGTCCGTGTGCGTCAAGTTGTACGGTCGTCGCGTCTGTGATTGCTGTGCAAGACAGACGGTCAAAATGATACGGGGCTTTCCAGTACGTCAGTGTACATGTGGCAGTCAACTAACAGTTCACAGGGTTACAAGGTCATGTGTAGTTACGGGGTATCCGTATTTACACTCGGGTTACCTAGTACCTATATATATTATACATACCATTAACTAACATATACATTAATATTAATTAATTACAATAATAGATATATGTAAATATATACTTTAAATAAAACTAATACTTTGTATATATATATATAAACATATATTATGGAGAGAGATATACAATACGTATATATATATATATACTAAATAGAATTAATACTATATGTACGAATAAAAATATATTAGGAAATACTTTATACAATACATATACATAAGAACATATGCCAATTTAGAATTATACAATATATACTAAATACCAAAATATATTTAACATATGCTAATACATGTAACATATATACTAACATATACTATGTATATATATATATATAATTAATACTATATGTACAAATAAAAATATATTAGGAAATACTTTATACAATACATACACATAAGAACATATGCCAATTTAGAATTATACAATATATACTAAATACCAAAATATATTTAACATATGCTAATACATGTACC
>JAYESA010001081.1:0-65044 GCA_036927795.1 Iris macrosiphon | reverse complement strand
TCATATTGTATGTCATCTATGTACCATATTTCGGTTAGAATCACATCTATATACCCGTTTCCACTAATCTCGACCACTTTCATACCTTATTTCGGTTAGAATCACTAATTTAAACTCGTTTTCACTATCCGACGAGGATTTGAAATCTTATTTCGGTTATGACTTATTTCAATACTCGTTTCCACAAATCTAGGCCACTTTTATTTCGCTTACAGTTAAGCAACTATACCCGGTTACAATCTTCTCCCATTCTAAACATTTAGATTAAAACCACCCACCTATATCCTCTTTTTTACTATTTTAAGCCCGTTCTGGACCATGTTTCAGTTATATACCACCCATCTATACTCGTTTTCGCCATTCAGCACTGTTTGGTACCATATTTCAGTTAGAATCACCCATCCATACTCGATTTCATCATGTGTGCTCTTTCTATACCATACTTCGGTTAGATCCGCTCATTCATACTCGTTTTCACCATTCTACAAGCATTTGAAGACTCATTTCGGTTAGAATCGCTATTATATACTCATTTTCACCTGTCTATGCCCGTTTTATACCATGTTTTGGTTAGACTCGCCCATCTATACTTGTTTTCACCATTCTACGTCCGTTTCGTACCATATTTTAGTTAGAATCATCCATCGATACTCGTTTATCACTATTATACGCTCATTCTAAACTATATTTCTGTTAGAATCATTTACTTATACACGTTTTCACAAGTTTACGGGCATTTGATACCCTATTTCGTTAAAAATCGCATTTAAATAGTCGTTTTCACTAATCTAGGCCACTTTATATCCTATTTCGGTGGGAGTTACGCATTTTATACTCCGTTTTAGTAGCCTTCGCCCATTCTAAACCATATTTCGATTGGAATCACCCATATGTACTCGTTTTCACCATATACGCCCGATTTGTACCATATTTCACCCATCTAAACTCGTTTTCACCACTCTACGCCTGTTTGGTACTATAATTCAGTTGAATCACCCATCTGCACTCATTTTCATCATGGTATGCTCATTCTACACCATATTCCGATTAGAATAACTCCTTTATACTCGTTTTCACCAGTCTATGACCGTTTTCTGTCGTGTTTCGGTAAGAATCGCCCATCTACACTTGTTTTCGTCATTGTACGTTCATTCCGCTCCTTGAATTACCGATCTATACTCATTTTCATCGTTGCACGCTCTTTCTAAACCATATTTGGGTTAGAATTAGGCGTCTATACTCGGTTTCATCATTGTATGCCCATTCTACACCATATTTCGGTTGGAATCACCCATCTATACATGTCTTCATCATCGTACGCTCATTCTACATATTGAATCACCCATTGATACACATTTTTCTCATTGTATGCTCTTTCTAAACCATATTTCGGTTCGAATCCCCCATATGTACTCGTTTCCTCATTGTACGATCATTATAAACCATATTTCGGTTAGAATCGCCTGTCTACACTCATTTTCGTTACTGTTTGCTCATTCGACACCATATTTCGGTTAAAGTTATGCATCTATACTCGGTTGCATTATTGTATGGTCATTCTGTACCATATTTCGGTTAGAATCATATCTATATACCTGTTTCCACTAATCTCGACCACTTTCATACCTTATTTCGGTTAGAATCACTAATTTAAACTCGTTTTCACTATCCGACGAGGATTTGAAATCTTATTTCGGTTATGACTTATTTCAATACTCGTTTCCATAAATCTAGGCCACTTTTATTTCGCTTACAGTTAAGCAACTATACCCGGTTACAATCTTCTCCCATTCTAAACATTTAGATTAAAACCACCCACCTATATCCTCTTTTTTACTATTTTAAGCCCGTTCTGTACCATGTTTCGGTTAGAACCACCCATCTATACTCGTTTTTGCCATTCAGCGTCTGTTTGGTACCATATTTCAGTTAGAATCACCCATCCATACTCGATTTCATCATTGTGTGCTCTTTCTAAACCATACTTCGGTTAGATCCGCTCATTCATACTCGTTTTCACCATTCTACGAGCATTTGAAGACTTATTTCGGTTAGAATCGCTATTATATACTCGTTTTCACCTGTCTATGCCCGTTTTATACCATGTTTTGGTTAGACTCGCCCATCTATACTTGTTTTCACCATTCTACGTCCGTTTTGTACCATATTTTAGTTAGAATCATCCATCGATACTCGTTTTCACTATTATACGCTCATTCTAAACTATATTTCTGTTAGAATCGTTTACTTATACATGTTTTCACAAATTTACGGGCATTTGATACCCTATTTCGGTTAGAATCGCATTTAAATAGTCGTTTTCACTAATCTAGGCCACTTTTATACCCTATTTCGGTGGGAGTTACGCATTTTATACTCCGTTTCAGTAGTCTTCGCCCATTCTAAACCATATTTCGATTGGAATCACCCATATGTACTCGTTTTCACCATATACGCCCGATTTGTACCATATTTCACCCATCTAAACTCGTTTTCACCACTCTACGCCTGTTTGGTACTATAATTCAGTTGAATCACCCATCTGCACTCATTTTCATCATGGTATGCTCATTCTACACCATATTCCGATTAGAATAACTCCTTTATACTCGTTTTCACCAGTCTATGACCGTTTTCTGTCGTGTTTCGGTAAGAATCGCCCATCTACACTTGTTTTCGTCATTGTACGTTCATTCCGCTCCTTAAATCACCGATTTATACTCATTTTCATCGTTGCACGCTCTTTCTAAACCATATTTGGGTTAGAATTAGGCGTCTATACTCGGTTTCATCATTGTATGCCCATTCTATACCATATTTCGGTTGGAATCACCCATCTATACACGTCTTCATCATCGTACGCTCATTCTACATAGTGAATCACCCATCGATACTCGTTTTTATCATTGTATGCTCTTTCTAAACCATATTTCGGTTCGAATCCTCCATATGTACTCGTTTCCTCATTGTACGATCGTTATAAACCATATTTCGGTTAGAATCGCCTGTCTATACTCATTTTCGTTACTGTTTGCTCATTCGACACCATATTTCGGTTAAAGTTATGCATCTATACTCGGTTGCATTATTGTATGGTCATTCTGTACCATATTTCGGTTAGAATTACATCTATATACCCGTTTCCACTAATCTCGACCACTTCTATACCTTATTTCGGTTAGAATCACTAATTTAAACCCGTTTTCACTATCCGACGAGGATTTGAAATCTTATTTCGGTTATGACTTATTTCAATACTCGTTTCCACAAATCTAGGCCACTTTTATTTCGCTTACAGTTAAGAAACTATACCCGGTTACAATCTTCTCCCATTCTAAACATTTAGATTAAAACCACCCACCTATATTCTTTTTTTTACTATTTTAAGGCCGTTCTGTACCATGTTTCGGTTAGAACCACCCATCTATACGCATTTTCGCCATTCAGTGCCTGTTTGGTACCATATTTCAGTTAGAATCACCCATCCATACTCGATTTCATCATTGTATGCTCTTTCTAAACCATACTTCGGTTAGATCCGCTCATTCATACTCGTTTTCACCATTCTACGAGCATTTGAAGACTCATTTCGGTTAGAATCGCTATTATATACTCTTTTTCACCTGTCTATGCCCGTTTTATACCATGTTTTGGTTAGACTCGCCCATCTATACTTATTTTCACCATTCTACGTCCGTTTCGTACCATATTTTAGTTAGAATCATCCATCGATACTCGTTTTCACTATTATACGCTCATTCTAAACTATATTTCTGATAGAATCGTTACTTATACACGTTTTCACAAGTTTACGGGCATTTGATACCCTATTTCGGTTAGAATCGCATTTAAATAGTCGTTTTCACTAATCTAGGCCCCTTTTATACCCTATTTCGGTGGGAGTTACGTATTTTATACTCCGTTTCAGAAGTTTTCGCCCATTCTAAACATATTTCGATTGGAATCACCCATATGTACTCGTTTTCACCATATACGCCCGATTTGTACCATATTTCACCCATCTAAACTCGTTTTCACCACTCTACGCCTGTTTGGTACTATAATTCAGTTGAATCACCCATCTGTACTCATTTTTATCATGGTATGCTCATTCTACACCATATTTCGATTAGAATAACTCCTTTATACTCGTTTTCACCAGTCTATGACCATTTTCTGTCGTGTTTCGGTAAGAATCGCCCATCTACACTTATTTTCGTCATTGTACGTTCATTCTGCTCCTTGAATCACCGATCTATACTCATTTTCATCATTGCACGCTCTTTCTAAACCATATTTGGGTTAGAATTAGGCGTCTATACTCGGTTTCATCATTGTATGCCCATTCTATACCATATTTCGGTTGGAATCACCCATCTATACACGTCTTCATCATCGTACGCTCATTCTACATATTGAATCACCCATCGATACTCGTTTTTATCATTATATGCTCTTTCTAAACCATATTTCGGTTCGAATCCTCCATATGTACTCGTTTCCTCATTGTACGATCGTTATAAACCATATTTCGGTTAGAATCGCCTGTCTATACTCGTTTTCGTTACTGTTTGCTCATTCGACACCATATTTTGGTTAAAGTTATGTATCTATACTCGGTTGCATCATTGTATGGTCATTCTGTACCATATTTTGGTTAGAATCACATCTATATACCCGTTTCCACTAATCTCGACCACTTCTATACCTTATTTCGGTTAGAATCACTAATTTAAACCCGTTTTCACTATCCGACGAGGATTTGAAATCTTATTTCGGTTATGACTTATTTCAATACTCGTTTCCACAAATCTAGGCCACTTTTATTTCGCTTACAGTTAAGCAACTATACCCGGTTACAATCTTCTCCCATTCTAAACATTTAGATTAAAACCACCCACCTATATCCTCTTTTTTACTATTTTAAGGCCGTTCTGTACCATGTTTCGGTTAGACCACCCATCTATACTCGTTTTCGCCATTCAGCGCCTGTTTGGTACCATATTTCAGTTAGAATCACCCATCCATACTCGATTTCATCATTGTATGCTCTTTCTAAACCCTACTTCGGTTAGATCCGCTCATTCATACTCGTTTTCACCATTCTACGAGCATTTGAAGACTCATTTCGGTTAGAATCGCTATTATATACTCTTTTTCACCTGTCTATGCCCGTTTTTATACCATGTTTTGGTTAGACTCGCCCATCTATACTTGTTTTCACCATTCTACGTCCGTTTCGTACCATATTTTAGTTAGAATCATCCATCGATACTCGTTTTCACTATTATACGCTCATTCTAAACTATATTTCTGTTAGAATCGTTTACTTATACACGTTTTCACAAGTTTACGGGCATTTGATACCCTATTTCGGTTAGAATCGCATTAAAATAGTCGTTTTCACTAATCTAGGCCCCTTTTATACCCTATTTCGGTGGGAGTTACGCATTTTATACTCCGTTTCAGAAGTCTTCGCCCATTCTAAACCATATTTTGATTGGAATCACCTATATGTACTCGTTTTCACCATATACGCCCGATTTGTACCATATTTCACCCATCTAAACTCGTTTTCACCACTCTACGCCTGTTTGGTACTATAATTCAGTTGAATCATCCATCTGCACTCATTTTCATCATGGTATGCTCATTCTACACCATATTTCGATTAGAATAACTCCTTTATACTCGTTTTCACCAGTCTATGACCGTTTTCTGTCGTGTTTCGGTAAGAATCGCCCATCTACACTTGTTTTCGTCATTGTACGTTCATTCTGCTTCTTGAATCACCGATCTATACTCATTTTCATCGTTGCACGCTCTTTCTAAACCATATTTGGGTTAGAATTAGGTGTCTATACTCGGTTTCGTCATTGTATGCCCATTCTACACCATATTTCGGTTGGAATCACCCATCTATATACGTCTTCATCATCGTACGCTCATTCTACATATTGAATCACCCATCGATACTCGTTTTTATCATTGTATGCTCTTTCTAAAACCATATTTCGGTTCGAATCCCCCATATGTACTCGTTTCCTCATTGTACGATCATTATAAACCATATTTCGGTTAGAATCGCCTGTCTACACTCGTTTTCGTTACTGTTTGCTCATTCGACACCATATTTCGGTTAAAGTTATGCATCTATACTCGGTTGCATCATTGTATGGTCATTCTGTACCATATTTCGGTTAGAATCATATCTATATACCCGTTTCCACTAATCTCGACCACTTCCATACCTTATTTCGGTTAGAATCACTAATTTAAACTCGTTTTCACTATCCGACGAGGATTTGAAATCTTATTTCGGTTATGACTTATTTTAATACTCGTTAACCCAAATCTAGGCCACTTTTATTTCGCTTACAGTTAAGCAACTATACCCGGTTACAATCTTCTCCCATTCTAAACATTTAGATTAAAACCACCCACCTATATCCTCTTTTTTACTATTTTAAGCCCGTTCTGTACCATGTTTCGGTTAGAACCACCCATCTATACTCATTTTTGCCATATACGCCCGATTTGTACCATATTTCAGTTAGAATCACCCATCCATACTCGATTTCATCATTGTGTGCTCTTTCTAAACATACTTCGGTTAGATCCGCTCATTCATACTCTTTTTCACCATTCTACGAGCATTTGAAGACTCATTTCGGTTAGAATCGCTATTATATACTCGTTTTCACCTGTCTATGCCCGTTTTATACCATGTTTTGGTTAGACTCGTCCATCTATACTTGTTTTCACCATTCTACGTCCGTTTCGTACCATATTTTAGTTAGAATCATCCATCGATACTCGTTTTCACTATTATACGCTCATTCTAAACTATATTTCTGTTAGAATCGTTTACTTATACACGTTTTCTACGGATATTTGATACCATATTTCGGTTAGAATCGTATTTAAATAGTCGTTTTCACTAATCTAGGCCACTTTTATACCCTATTTCGGTGGGAGTTACGCATTTTATACTCCGTTTCAGTAGTTTACGCCCATTCTAAACCATATTTCAATTGAAATCACCCATATGTACTTGTTTTCACCATATACGCCCAATTTGTACCATATTTTACCCATCTAAACTCGTTTTTACCACTCTACGCCTGTTTGGTACTATAATTCAGTTGAATCACCCATCTGCACTCATTTTCATCATGGTATGCTCATTCTACACCATATTTCGATTAGAATAACTCCTTTATACTCATTTTCACCAGTCTATGACCGTTTTCTGTCGTGTTTCGGTAAGAATCGCCCATCTACACTTGTTTTCGTCATTGTACGTTCATTTCGCTCCTTGAGTCACCGATCTATACTCATTTTCATCGTTGCACGCTCTTTCTAAACCATATTTGGGTTAGAATTAGGCGTCTATACTAGGTTTCGTCATTGTATGCCCATTCTATACCATATTTCGGTTGGAATCACCCATCTATACACGTCTTCATCATCGTACGCTCATTCTACATATTGAATCACCCATCGATACTCGTTTTTATCATTGTATGCTCTTTCTAAACCATATTTCGGTTCGAATCCCCCATATGTACTCGTTTCCTCATTGTACGATCATTATAAACCATATTTCGGATAGAATTGCCTGTCTACACTCGTTTTCGTTACTGTTTGCTCATTCGACACCATATTTCGGTTAAAGTTATGCATCTATACTCGGTTGCATCATTGTATGGTCATTCTGTACCATATTTCGGTTAGAATCACATCTATATACCCGTTTCCACTAATCTCGACCACTTCTATACCTTATTTCGGTTAGAATCACTAATTTAAACTCGTTTTCACTATCCGACGTGGATTTGAAATCTTATTTCGGGTATGACATATTTCAATACTCGTTTCCACAAATCTAGGCTACTTTTATTTCGCTTACAGTTAAGCAACTATACCCGGTTACAATCTTCTCCCATTCTAAACATTTAGATTAAAACCACCCATCTATATCCTCTTTTTTACTATTTTAAGCCCGTTCCGTACCATGTTTCGGTTAGAACCACCCATCTATACTCGTTTTCGCCATATACGCCCGATTTTGTACCATATTTTACTATTTTAAGCCTGCGATTGACCCAAATTCCGGAGAACTTGCAGATAGAAGCCGCTGGCAGTCAGATGTTCGATATCGCACTCACGTGGTATCGCACGGAGCCGAGAATTACTGCACAAGGACTTACTTGGGAGTCCTTCAAGGAACTCTTCAAGGAGAAGTTCTTTCCCGACGTGGCATTGGGAACCTTGGAAAGTCAGTTTCATGACTTGGTTCAAGGAAACATGTCGGTCGACGAGTACGCTGCAGAATTATGTAGATTGAGCCGTTTTGCATCGTCCATGATTCGAGACCCAGGAGATCGAGCCCGGAAATTTAGAAAGGGGCTGACAAGAGAGATTAAGTCGCGCACTTCTGGTCGTCGTACCGCTACCTATGAGGCTATCTTGATGGATGCTCAGATCGCAGAAGAGGATCTGGATCTCAGGCCTAAGAGGAGCCACAATACTTTTGGAGATACAAATGATAGCGCAGGACCAGCCAAGCATCCCCATATTCAGCACCAACAGCAGTACCAAGTACCAATTCATAGTCAGCAACAACCATGGACATTTCAGCATCCACAACAGTACCTAGCACCAGTTCCTATCCAGCCACATCCATGGGAGTATCAGTATCAACAACAGTACCAGGAACCAGTCCGTGTTCAGCAGAATCAGCAACAGCCTCCGAGAGAGACACAGCAGACTTGTCATTTCTGTAAGAAGCCAGGTCACCTTTGGGAGAGCTGTAGAACGAGGCTAGGACTTTGTTTGCACTGCGGCACTGCGGGACATCGAGTAAGGGATTGTCTTATAGCCCCTTATCTTCCCGGCCAGTGTGCAGCTTCAGATTATAGAGATTCAGTTAGGCTACCTGTGGAACCGTATATTGCTCAGCACCCGCAAAGGGAACCACCCCAGCAGGGCGGGCATTTGCGATGACGGTCGAGGAGACCGATACTGCAGGTAATGTGTTAGCAGTTTCTGTTCTTTCCTTTATTCTGTTCCTACCTATTTGATTGATTGATTGCTTAGTACAATAGTTGTATGCATGATTTTCTTGTTAGAATGTAGTTAGTAGTACCCCTGATGCATAGACTGCAACACCATAACAAATGAGACCATAACCATGTATGTTCCCCCTAGATTGTATGTGGTATGACTATAGATAGAATTTTATTAGACCGTGATTATTGGTGTTGACTGTAGTGAAGATTCATGAAGGAGCTATGACTTGACAAGAGGAACAAGATGATTAAAATTCGAGGATGAATATTGATTTAAATAAATGGTTAAGAAATTAACATGGCATAATTGGTGGTTTATTAATTCCAGGAAAGATTATGACATGTTTAAGTTGGTTATTAATTTGGAAATTTTGGGAGATTTATCAATGTATTTATTTAATTGCAAGTTATGAATTTTAGAACTTTATATTTGGATGTAACATTTGGAGAATCCTTAAATATCATATTGTTGAGTATTTGAGGAGTGGATATTAAATTCCGGGTATTGAATTATTAACTCAAAACTTTCAAGGAAATTTTAATAAAAAGGGACTTTGATTCTATTTTGAGGATTTTTCAGGAATACAAATAATTCAGAATTTTTGAAATTGTGAGAGGACATTGTGGATTATTAACTAATTTCATGTATGATGAATTTAAAATTTGAGGGAATAATAATGTGTATGAATAAACGCTACTTTGAGGATTTTGATTTCGAGGACGAAATTCTTTTAAGGTGGGTAGACTTGTCACTACCACATTCCGAAAACAGGGATATTTTCGACTTTTTGTAATATTTAATATTATGGTATTTACAATTAAATTAATTGCATGAATAGTATATATTTAAATTAAATAACTGTGTGATATGTACTTTAATATATTATATTATAGACAGTGTTCATTTGTGTTTGTGATGGTAGACTTGACCTAGAAGCCAGTAGATGAGCACCTGTCGGAATTATGGAATTTTGAGGTTAATTGTTTTATTTTAGAATTAATTTATTGGAGGTGTAATTAATTACCGTATTTTATTTAATATTTTTGCGCATTGCCTTTGCTTCGATATTTGGAGCACTATCCAGACTTTTGCCTTCCAACAAATTTTACCATCTTGCCCTAGACATGCCCGCCTTCAATTCTGCTATTTTTGCAACTCATAATTGTGCTTTCTGTACATTATTTCTGGCTGCGCAAAAATCGTCGCGGACGTTTATTTTAAAATTCCTATTTTGTATCGTTGTGCGTTCCAATCGAAAATTGGAGGCCATCTTGACCTATTTTTCGTGCGGCCCAAATTAGGGTAATATTTTGTTCTGAGTCTTCTTCATTATTGGTATTGATGACTTGACCTGATTTTGGCTCCAAGTACTCCTAATTAATTGTTGAACACAACTTGTATTTTATTTCTATTTAAATTGAGGATATTATTTAAACCAATTCTAAAATCCCAATTTAATTCAGTGCCCTGTTATTTGAGCCCATACCGATCATACAGTGCCCCCTGACCCTACAAAACACTGGACCCCGAATCGCCCGCCAAATTTTCGTTATTTTATGTGTTTGTGCAATTTCCCAAATTTAAGGGGGTTAATTTGCAAATATGCATTTTGGTGTCAACACCCATTGATTAAACCAATGAGGGAGCCTATTAATTTTTAATTAAAAACCCTCATTTCCCACATGATTAAATTTCCTTCATGTTTAATCTGGACCCCTCATTTAGAGGGTCAATCACAACCCTCCATCAAAATCCCCTCATCCTATCTAATATCATGTCTACATCAACCCTAATCCCTAGACAACCTAGGTTTTCCCCACACCCTCTTCACAAGCCTCCATCCCCTCTCCTACGTAGGTAACTTCTTTTCTCCTTCTTCTTTTTTTCTTCTCTTTCCCTTCTTCTTCTTCTTCTTCTCCTTCTTCTTCTTCTTTTACTTTTTGAATTTAAATTCAAATAGTTAGGAAGAGAGGGGGGGGGGAAACCTTACTGTGCAATCCCGACCATCCCCCTGTGCTCCGGCGTGGTAGGCCAACTGCCTACCGCTGCTCCGGCGACCGAGCCCTTCCCGCTGCCGACTTCACTCCCTCACCATTCACCCCCACCACCATCTCCATCTACATTCGGTCCGGCCAGCACATCCCTCCGGCGGCCCCCTCTGAACTCCGGCCGGAGCCCGCAGTTCTCCCTCCACCTACAAGACGACTCCGGCGGCCGGCCTAACCGATCCCGCGGCCTCTGCGGACGGTCCTCCGTCCATCCATCCACCCATCCATCCCTCCGGCGGCCAAGCCCGGCCGCTGGCCGCTGCAGCCGCTGAACTCATCCAGCCCGGCGGCGCTGCCGATCTCCCCTCGCGACCACCACCATCACCAACCATTCTCCTCCTCCCGCTCTATACTCCGGCGCCCCCTCGATCAACTCCACCGGCCTCCATCTCCTCCATCAACACCACCACCCCGGCGGCTTGCTCGTCCCTCCGCCGACCAGGCACAGCCGGCTACCCCGGCCGAGTTTCCCTCTGCAACTCCTCCCTACCCCGGCCACGGTTCCAGCTAACCAACTCCATCTCCTCCATCAACAGCTCCCACCGGCGGCTCTTCCCCTCGCCGCTGCCGTATTCCGGCCACCCAACCCTTCACTGTAAGTTTTTCTTCTTCACCCTCTTCCTTCTCTTTATATATATATATATATATATATATATATATATATATATATATATATATATATATATATATATATATGTGTGTGTGTATATATACATATGTATATACATGAGTATATATATATAATATGTATTTGTATGTAAATATATGTGTATACAGAATGTATGTGTAGTATTTTAATTAATGCCTTAAGTGAATACGTGTAGTATATAAATACATAGTAATGTTAGGTAAAGATAGGTATATTATTTCTTTATTAATATTTAATTGTAAATTATAGTATGTAGAATTAATTATTAAGTATGTATAATTAAATGAATATAAATAAGTATATTAATTATTTTTATTAAATTGTATAATTGAGTATGTATCAAATTAATATTTAAAATACATAATGTATATACACATGTTCTCTATTTTATGTATATGTAGGCAAACGTATATATATATTTTGCATATACATATTTAATATCATATGTAAAATAATGTATTGGTATACAGGAATATGTATAGTATATAAGAAATTGGTATTGTATAATTTAATATATGTACATGTATATTTTATTTTTCATTAAATATTAAACATGTATTAAATATGTATTTTAGTATTTAATATTATATATATAATGTATTGGTATATATATATATATGTGTATATATATTTTATAAACCCTTGGCATGTTTTTTTTTTAATGTATATACATATATATTGTATATGTGTTTAATTTGATAGATATAAATACGTGTTCTACTATAAGTATTTTAAATATATATATACTTAGCATATTTTCAAGGTATGTTTAATTGGTATATATAAAACCGTATTTTGGTATAAATATATATATATGTAGATTATATTTTCGTATTGGGTTGTATATATAATAAATTGGTATATTTACCTGGATATAGTATTGTATATTTTAATTGGTATATATGAGTATATATATGTAATTAGTCTATGTGTGTATTTTGTTAATTCGTATGTGTAGATATATTTTGTATAACCTTTAGTATATTTTTAATATATATATACATTGCATATGTATTTAATTTGATATATATAGATATATTGTAAGTATATATGTTATTAAGATATGTATATAAGTATTCCTATTAGATGACCCTAGTTGACTAGTGCCCTGCCTGGCATAGCCCTGAGGCCAGTATAATTCTTCTGTGTGTTAGGATAGCATCTGATACAAGTGTTGTAATTGTGATATGTTTATAGGACTGTTGGTTCACCCAGGGGATACTCTGGAACAGGACATCCATAAATACCAGCTAAGGACCCAAGGCAAGTACATTCTCTGATAATTTTCAATTCTTGGTAATTTCTATAAGTTCAATGATCTTGAAATGTTACAACTGAATCTTTGACACTGTGCTACACGGACTAGTATATAGCCTGGATCTGCAGTCATGAGATGTTACCTTGATTATCGTATTGACATTGTACACGACATGTATATTAGATATCGTACATGATAGACTTGACTTGCTCGTGTATCGTGACGTGTCATGGTTGGATCCACAGTACTAGTTGGGGGAGGGGAAGTAGTTAGTAAGAAATGTGATCATAACCTCTTATTGTAGTATAGAAATTGTAAGTGTTAATCATGCTCTTCACCCATGATTAGCCAGGCCCTGTAGCTATCGTACATGTTCCCAAGCCGATCACATTTTGAAACTACTATTTCAAACACTTAGAATAGATTACAGTTCCCTATTTCAAATCATATACTACATCACCCGTATATGATACTGTTCCTTGTTCTTTCATTTTCATACATGCACTGACTGTATCATATTGCCTATTGCCTGTCTCTTTACATTGCCTGTCTCTCTTAAATTGCCATTGCATTTATTTCACTGTCTTCTCAGTAGCTAGCATGACATGTTTTATTGTATTATAGACATTATCAATTAATGGAACTGTTATTTGAGAGTGTTGCTTTGCTCCTTCCTGACTGGAAATATTTTTCCAGACTATGCCTTAGAGGACCGCTGTCCGACACTTTATGGACCATATGGTGAGTAGCTGTAGACTTGGTAGTTAGTTGTGATTCTGGAAGGTCTAGCCGGGATTATTATTTATTGTTAGTTCTTTAAGTAGACTATTTGGTACCGGATTTGTCTCCGGCCTTTTGATGAGACTTGGATATTGTTAAGTTAGAATATTACTTGTGGACTTGTGTTGTGTTTAATTTTAATTTCTGTTTTGAAATCTTATCGTGCTGTGATCCTGTGATTGAGTATGTGTTCATCTTATTTGTGTCATCCGTGCCTCCTAATGGAGATTGGATGCTTGCGTGACATTAGTTAGATAGTATCAAGACCTTGACAGCGTTCTACCGCCGACACTGCGGCGTAGGCTGGACGTACCCACGCACTCGTGCCCCTAAACCGGGTGCGGGTCGTGACACATTTTTAGTGGTGGCCCATGCCGGTCAGACTTCGCGAGTTGTGCGATGTCGTAGTAGTGTGGCATCCTTGTTACACTACTGCGTGCCTGCGATAGAATCTAGGACATAGGATACTAGGACGAGAGCAAATACTCAATCACAATTCCTTGAGAGATTCCTGGGATGACCCCTGAGAATCTTGTTAAAATTTCCAATTTAAAATCATTCCCTTGTTCCGTCCATTCTCATTTGTTGATATTGATTTGATTATTGTTGATTAGATATTTAATTAGGATCTTGGGTTCATTATAAGGTTTGATTTCATATTAAGATGAGTTTATAGACTGATTTATGGTACTATTTGATGATGCCCGTCAATGAGGACAGTGAAAATGATTAACATCAGAGCTATTGGACTACAGAAGGTGGATTAAAATTTTAATTGAAGATTGAAAATGAATTTCAAATTTTAGGATTTTGAGAAGATTGAGATTGTTATGAAAATATTATTGTGAAGATTTCAATGAATTGCAAAATTTTTGAAATTGAGGAGTTGAAATATTGTTATTAAAATTTTATTTTGAGGAATTCAGATTCAATTTGATGAACCAAGACAAGCTGTAAGGATTTTTGGAATTGATAAAATTTTCATTTCAGTATTTAAATAATTAACCTTGAGGGAAGTATATGCATTTTACTATAAAATTTATTCGAGGAGTTATTTTGAGGAATTTTAATTGAGGATAGGATTTTATAGTGGGAGAGATATATTATAATATAAGTAGATAAGATGCATGTGTAAGGATCTGCTGGCTTGAGCGTGATTGAGATTTCACTGCAACTGACTTAGATGTTCATCTAGGATTGTTTTGGAAAGAGCAGTACTTAGTATAGTGTATTGGAATTGATATGCATTGAGTGATAAGAATAACTAGTATCAACGATTTCAGTAAGTAAGGAAGCTAGCAGTGAGTGTGCTTGTGATAGAACTGTGATACCTAGGGGATAGAGGTATCAAACCTTGGATGCATCTTGACCCGTGCAATCACAACTCGGGTTATTCCAATCGATTATCTTGAATGTTATTTCTTTAGAACTATACTGTCCTTCCTTGATGATATCGCATTTTGCCTAAATTGATTCTTTGGGATCTGTCTTCAGGATGTCGCCGCAAACACGGTCTATGAGAGCAGGAACATCAGCTTTAGAGGGGTCTGCCACCTCTCTACCTGATGGACAGACAGCCATAGTTCCTCCTACATCTCCGATACACGTAGGTGTGTCTGCACTTTTCGGGGATCCTCCTCCTCCACCTGTTCAGAGGATTGCCGCAACTGTGACGGATAACCTTCCTCCTCCACCGACTCCGATTCTCGGAGGTTTGCCCATTGACGGGGCGCAGATGTTTACCTTGATCCAGGGCATGGTAGATGCCCAGAGAGTAACGGCAGATGCTCAGCGAGTTCAAGCTGAGGCTCAGAGGGTGCAAGCAGAAGCGTACCAGGCACAAACCGAGCTGATGAGAGAAAATATGGAGAATGCTCATCAAGTAACTCTCCAAGCTTTGGAGAAAGTAGCACAGTACCAGCAGTTTCCTGGCCAGCAACAGCAGAGATCAGGCACTATAGTGGATTTCAAAAGGATGATGCCTCGAGAGTTTAAAGGTACCGAAGGGATACTCTACGCTGACGACTGGTTAGAGGATATAGAGAGAAGCCTGCGATTGACCCAAATTCCGGAGAACTTACAGATAGAAGCCGCTGGCAGTCAGATGTTCGATATCGCACTCACGTGGTATCGCACGGAGCCGAGAATTACTGCACAAGGACTTACTTGGGAGTCCTTCAAGGAACTCTTCAAGGAGAAGTTCTTTCCCGACATGGCATTGGGAACCTTGGAAAGTCAGTTTCATGACTTGGTTCAAGAAAACATGTCGGTCGACGAGTACGCTGCAGAATTCTGTAGATTGAGCCGTTTTGCATCGTCCATGATTCGAGACCCAGGAGATCGAGCCCGGAAATTTAGAAAGGGGCTGACAAGAGAGATTAAGTCGCGCACTTCTGGTCGTCGTACCGCTACCTATGAGGCTATCTTGATGGATGCTCAGATCGCAGAAGAGGATCTGGATCTCAGGCCTAAGAGGAGCCACAATACTTTTGGAGATACAAATGATAGCGCAGGACCAGCCAAGCATCCCCGTATTCAGCACCAACAGCAGTACCAAGTACCAATTCATAGTCAGCAACAACCATGGACATTTCAGCATCCACAACAGTACCTAGCACCAGTTCCTATCCAGCCACATCCATGGGAGTATCAGTATCAGCAACAGTACCAGGAACCAGTCCGTGTTCAGCAGAATCAGCAACAGCCTCCGAGAGAGACACAGCAGACTTGTCATTTCTGTAAGAAGCCAGGTCACCTTTGGGAGAGCTGTAGAACGAGGCTAGGACTTTGTTTGCACTGCGGCACTGCGGGACATCGAGTAAGGGATTGTCTTATAGCCCCTTATCTTCCCGGCCAGTGTGCAGCTTCAGATTATAGAGATTCAGTTAGGCTACCTGTGGAACCGTATATTGCTCAGCACCCGCAAAGGGAACCACCCCAGCAGGGCGGGCATTTGCGATGACGGTCGAGGAGACCGATACTGCAGGTAATGTGTTAGCAGTTTCTGTTCTTTCCTTTATTCTGTTCCTACCTATTTGATTGATTGATTGCTTAGTACAATAGTTGTATGCATGATTTTCTTGTTAGAATGTAGTTAGTAGTACCCCTGATGCATAGACTGCAACACCATAACAAATGAGACCATAACCATGTATGTTCCCCCTAGATTGTATGTGGTATGACTATAGATAGAATTTTATTAGACCGTGATTATTGGTGTTGACTGTAGTGAAGATTCATGAAGGAGCTATGACTTGACAAGAGGAACAAGATGATTAAAATTCGAGGATGAATATTGATTTAAATAAATGGTTAAGAAATTAACATGGCATAATTGGTGGTTTATTAATTCCAGGAAAGATTATGACATGTTTAAGTTGGTTATTAATTTGGAAATTTTGGGAGATTTATCAATGTATTTATTTAATTGCAAGTTATGAATTTTAGAACTTTATATTTGGATGTAACATTTGGAGAATCCTTAAATATCATATTGTTGAGTATTTGAGGAGTGGATATTAAATTCCGGGTATTGAATTATTAACTCAAAACTTTCAAGGAAATTTTAGTAAAAAGGGACTTTGATTCTATTTTGAGGATTTTTCAGGAATACAAATAATTCAGAATTTTTGAAATTGTGAGAGGACATTGTGGATTAACTAATTTCATGTATGATGAATTTAAAATTTGAGGGAATAATAATGTGTATGAATAAACGCTACTTTGAGGATTTTAATTTCGAGGACGAAATTCTTTTAAGGTGGGTAGACTTGTCACTACCACATTCCGAAAACAGGGGTATTTTCGACTTTTTACAATATTTAATATTATGGTATTTACAATTAAATTAATTGCATGAATAGTATATATTTAAATTAAATAACTGTGTGATGTGTACTTTAATATATTATATTATAGACAGTGTTCATTTGTGTTTGTGATGGTAGACTTGACCTAGAAGCCAGTAGATGAGCACCTGTCGGAATTATGGAATTTTGAGGTTAATTGTTTTATTTTAGAATTAATTTATTGGAGGTGTAATTAATTACCGTATTTTATTTAATATTTTTGCGCATTGCCTTTGCTTCGATATTTGGAGCACTATTCAGACTTTTACCTTCCAACAAATTTTACCATCTTGCCCTAGACATGCCCGCCTTCAATTCTGCTATTTTTGTAACTCATAATTGTGCTTTCTGTACATTATTTCTGGCCGCGCAAAAATCGTCGCGGACGTTTATTTTAAAATTCCTATTTTATATCGTTGTGCGTTCCAATCGAAAATTGGAGGCCATCTTGACCTATTTTTCGTGCGGCCCAAATTAGGGTAATATTTTGTTCTGAGTCTTCTTCATTATTGGTATTGATGACTTGACCTGATTTTGGCTCCAAGTACTCCTAATTAATTGTTGAACACAACTTGCATTTTATTTCTATTTAAATTGAGGATATTATTTAAACCAATTCTAAAATTCCAATTTAATTCAGTGCCCTGTTATTTGAGCCCATACCGATCATACAGTGCCCCCTGACCCTACAAAACACCGGACCCCGAATCGCCCGCCAAATTTTCGTCATTTTATGTGTTTGTGCAATTTCCCAAATTTAAGGGGGTTAATTTGCAAATATGCATTTTGGTGTCAACACCCATTGATTAAACCAATGAGGGAGCCTATTAATTTTTAATTAAAAACCCTCATTTCCCACATGATTAAATTTCCTTCATGTTTAATCTGGACCCCTCATTTAGAGGGTCAATCACAACCCTCCATCAAAATCCCCTCATCCTATATAATATCATGTCTACATCAACCCTAATCCCTAGACAACCTAGGTTTTCCCACACCCTCTTCACAAGCCTCCATCCCCTCTCCTACGTAGGTAACTTCTTTTCTCCTTCTTCTTTTCTTCTTCTCTTTCCCTTCTTCTTCTTCTTCTTCTTCTTCTTCTTCTCCTTCTTCTTCTTCTTCTTTTACTTTTTGAATTTAAATTCAAATAGTTAGGAAGAGGGGGGGGGGGGGGAAACCTTACTGTGCAATCCCGACCATCCCCCTGTGCTCCGGCGTGGTCGGCCAACTGCCTACCGCTGCTCCGGCGACCGAGCCCTTCCCGCTGCCGACTTCACTCCCTCACCATTCACCCCCACCACCATCTCCATCTACATTCGGTCCGGTCAGCACATCCCTCCGGCGGCCCCCTCTGAACTCCGGCCGGAGCCCGCAGTTCTCCCTCCACCTACAAGACGACTCCGGCGGCCGGCCTAGCCGATCCCGCGGCCTCTGCGGACGGTCCTCCGTCCATCCATCCACCCATCCATCCCTCCGGCGGCCAAGCCCGGCCGCTGGCCGCTGCAGCCGCTGAACTCATCCAGCCCGGCGGCGCTGCCGATCTCCCCTCGCGACCACCACCATCACCAACCATTCTCCTCCTCCCGCTCTATACTCCGGCGCCCCCTCGATCAACTCCACCGGCCTCCATCTCCTCCATCAATACCACCACCCCGGCGGCTTGCTCGTCCCTCCGCCGACCAGGCACAGCCGGCTACCCCGCCCGAGTTTTCCTCTGCAACTCCTCCCTACCCCGGCCACGGTTCCAGCTAACCAACTCCATCTCCTCCATCAACAAGCTCCCACCGGCGGCTCTTTCCCTCGCCGCTGCCGTATTCCGGCCACCCAACCCTTCACTGTAAGTTTTTCTTCTTCACCCTCTTCCTTCTCTTTATATATATATATATATATATATATATATATATATATATATATATGTATATATACATATGTATATACATGAGTATATATATATAATATGTATTTGTATGTAAATATATGTGTATACAGAATGTATGTGTAGTATTTTAATTAATGCCTTAAGTGAATACGTGTAGTATATAAATACATAGTAATGTTAGGTAAAGATAGGTATATTATTTCTTTATTAATATTTAATTGTAAATTATAGTATGTAGAATTAATTATTAAGTATGTATAATTAAATGAATATAAATAAGTATATTAATTATTTTTATTAAATTGTATAATTGAGTATGTATCAAATTAATATTTAAAATACATAATGTATATACACATGTTCTCTATTTTATGTATATGTAGGCAAACGTATATATATATTTTGCATATACATATTTAATATCATATGTAAAATAATGTATTGGTATACAGGAATATGTATAGTATATAAGAAATTGGTATTGTATACTTTAATATATGTACATGTATATTTTATTTTTCATTAAATGTTAAACATGTATTAAATATGTAATTTAGTATTTAATATTATATATATAATGTATTGGTATATATATATATGTGTATATATATTTTATAAACCCTTGGCATGTTTTTTTTTTAATGTATATACATATATATTGTATATGTGTTTAATTTGATAGATATAAATACGTGTTCTACTATAAGTATTTTAAATATATATATACTTAGCATATTTTCAAGGTATGTTTAATTGGTATATATAAAACCGTATTTTGGTATAAATATATATATGTAGATTATATTTCCGTATTGGGTTGTATATATAATAAATTGGTATATTTACCTGGATATAGTATTGTATATTTTAATTGGTATATATGAGTATATATATGTAATTAGTCTATGTGTGTATTTTGTTAATTCGTATGTGTAGATATATTTTGTATAACCTTTAGTATATTTTTAATATATATATACATTGCATATGTATTTAATTTGATATATATAGATATATTGTAAGTATATATGTTATTAAGATATGTATATAAGTATTCCTATTAGATGACCCTAGTTGACTAGTGCCCTGCCTGGCATAGCCCTGAGGCCATTATAATTCTTCTGTGTGTTAGGATAGCATCTGATACAAGTGTTGTAATTGTGATATGTTTATAGGACTGTTGGTTCACCCAGGGGATACTCTGGAACAGGACATCCATAAATACCAGCTAAGGACCCAAGGCAAGTACATTCTCTGATAATTTTCAATTCTTGATAATTTCTATAAGTTCAATGATCTTGAAATATTACAACTGAATCTTTGACACTGTGCTACACGGACTAGTATATAGCCTGGATCTGCAGTCATGAGATGTTACCTTCATTATCGTATTGACATTGTACACGACATGTATATTAGACATCGTACATGATAGACTTGACTTGCTCGTGTATCGTGACGTGTCATGGTTGGATCCACAGTACTAGTTGGGGGAGGGGAAGTAGTTAGTAAGAAATGTGATCATAACCTCTTATTGTAGTATAGAAATTGTAAGTGTTAATCATGCTCTTCACCCATGATTAGCCAGGCCCTGTAGCTATCGTACATGTTCCCAAGCAGATCACATTTTGAAACTACTATTTCAAACACTTAGAATAGATTACAGTTCCCTATTTCAAATCATATACTACATCACCCGTATATGATACTGTTCCTTGTTCTTTCATTTTCATACATGCACTGACTGTATCATATTGCCTATTGCCTGTCTCTTTACATTGCCTGTCTCTCTTAAATTGCCATTGCATTTATTTCACTGTCTTCTCAGTAGCTAGCATGACATGTTTTATTGTATTATAGACATTATCAATTAATGGAACTGTTATTTGAGAGTGTTGCTTTGCTCCTTCCTGACTGGAAATATTTTTCCAGACTATGCCTTAGAGGACCGCTGTCCGACACTTTATGGACCATATGGTGAGTAGCTGCAGACTTGGTAGTTAGTTGTGATTCTGGAAGGTCTAGCCGGGATTATTATTTATTGTTAGTTCTTTAAGTAGACTATTTGGTACCGGATTTGTCTCCGGCCTTTTGATGAGACTTGGATATTGTTAAGTTAGAATATTACTTGTGGACTTGTGTTGTGTTTAATTTTAATTTCTGTTTCGAAATCTTATCGTGCTGTGATCCTGTGATTGAGTATGTGTTCATCTTATTTGTGTCATCCGTGCCTCCTAATGGAGATTGGATGCTTGCGTGACATTAGTTAGATAGTATCAAGACCTTGACAGCGTTCTACCGCCGACACTGCGGCGTAGGCTGGACGTACCCACGCACTCGTGCCCCTAAACCGGGTGCGGGTCATGACATCTATGCCACTTTTTATTTCGGTTACAGTTATGCAACTATACACGGTTACAATCGACGTCCATTCTAAACATTTAGATTAAAATCACCCATCTATCCGCTTTCTCACCATTCTAAGCCTGTTCTATACCGTGTTTCGGTTAGAATCACCCATCTATACTCGTTTTCACCATTCAACGCCTGTTTGATACCATATTTCAGTTAAAATGCCCCATCCATACTCGATTTCATCATTGTGTGCTCATTCGAAACCATATTTCGGTTAGAACCACTCATTCATACTCGTTTCACCATTCTACGAGCCTTTGAAAACTCATTTCGGTTAGAATCGCTATTATATACTCGTTTTCACCAACCTATGCCCATTTTATACCATATTTTGGTAAGAATCGCCCATCTATACCAGTTCTCACGATTCTACGTTCATTTTGTACCATATTTCAGTTAGAATCACCAATCGATACTCGTTTTCACCATTATACGCTCACTCTAGACTATATTTCTGTTAGAATCGTTTACTTATACTCATTTTCACTAGTTTACGAGCAATCCAAACCTCATTCCAGTTAGAATCATATTTAAATAGTTATTTTCACTAATCTAGGCCACTTTTATAACTTATTTCTGCCAGGGTTATGCATTTATACTCTGTTTTGCCAATCTACGCCCATTTTAAACCATATTTCGATTGGAATCACCCTTATGTACTCGTTTTCACCATATACGTCCGATTTATACCATATTTCACCCATCTAAACTTGTTTTCACCACTCTACGCCAGTTTGATACAAGAATTCAGTTAGAATCACCCATTTACACTTATTTTTATCATTGTAGGCTCATTCTACACCATATTTCGGTTAGAATAACTCCTTTATACTCGTTTTCATCAGGCTATGACCGTTTTCTACCGTATTTTGGTAAGAATCACCCATCTACACTTGTTTTTATCATTGTACGTTCATTCTGCTCCTTGAATCACCGATCTGTACTCATGTTTATCGACGTACGGTCTTTCTAAACCATATTTCGGTTAGAATTAGGCGTCTATACTCGATTTCATTATTGTACGCTCGTTTTGCACCATATTTTGATTAGAATCACAATTATGTACTTGTTTCAACTAATCTAGGCTACTTCTATACCTTATTTCGGTTAAAACCACCCATTTGTGCTAGTTTTCATCATCGTACGCTCATTCTAAACCATATTTCGGTGGAAATTACCCATCTATACTCGGTTTCATCATCGTGCGCTCATTCTACATCTCGAATCACCCATCTATACTCGTTTTTATCATTGTATGATCTTTCTAAACCATATTTTGGTTCGAATAACATCTATATACATGTTTCCACTAATCTAGGCCACTTCTATACCTTATTTCTGTTAGAATCACTAATTTAAGCCCGTTTTTATTATCTTACGAGGATTTGAAATCGTATTTCGGTTAGGACTTATTTCTGTACTCGTTTCCATAAATCTATGCCACTTTTTATTTCGGTTATAGTTATGCAACTATACACGGTTACAATCGACGTCCATTCTAAATATTTAGATTAAAATCACCCATCTATCCGCTTTCTCACCATTCTAAGCCTGTTCTATACCGTGTTTCGGTTAGAATCACCCATCTATACTCATTTTCACCATTCAGCGCCTGTTTGATACCATATTTTAGTTAAAATGCCCCATCCATACTCGATTTCATCATTGTGCCCTCATTCGAAACCATATTTCGGTTAGAACCACCCATTCATACTCGTTCCACCATTCTACGAGCCTTTGAAAACTCATTTCGGTTAGAATCGCTATTATATACTCGTTTTCACCAACCTATGCCCATTTTATACCATATTTTGGTAAGAATCGCCCATCTATACCGGTTCTCACGATTCTACGTTCATTTTGTACCATATTTTAGTTAGAATCACCAATCGATACTCGTTTTCACCATTATACGCTCACTCTAGACTATATTTCTGTTAGAATCGTTTACTTATACTCGTTTTCACTAGTTTACGAGCAATCCAAATCTCATTCCAGTTAGAATCATATTTAAATAGTCGTTTTCACTAATCTAGGCCACTTTTATAACTTATTTCTGCCAGGGTTATGCATTTATACTCTGTTTCGCCAATCTACATCCATTCTAAACCATATTTCGATTGGAATCACCCATATGTACTCGTTTTCACCATATACGCCCGATTTATACCATATTTCACCCATCTAAACTCGTTTTCACCACTCTACGCCAGTTTGATACAAGAATTCAGTTAGAATCACCCATTTACACTCATTTTCATCATTGTAGGCTCATTCTACACCATATTTCGGTTAGAATAACTCCTTTATACTTGTTTTCACCAGTCTATGACCATTTTCTACCGTATTTCGGTAAGAATCACCCATCTATACTTGTTTTTATCATTGTACGTTCATTCTGCTCCTTGAATCACCGATCTGTACTCATGTTTATCGACGTACGCTCTTTCTAAACCATATTTCGGTTAGAATTAGGCGTCTATACTCGATTTCATTATTGTACGCTCGTTCTGCACCATATTTCGATTAGAATCATAATTATATACTTGTTTCAACTAATCTAGGCCACTTATATACCTTATTTCGGTTAAAACCACCCATTTGTGCTAGTTTTCATCATCGTATGCTCATTCTAAACCATATTTCGGTGGGAATTACCCATCTATACTCGGTTTCATCATCGTGCGCTCATTCTACATCTCGAATCACCCATCTATACTCGTTTTCATCATTGTATGCTCTTTCTAAACCATATTTCGGTTCGAATAACATCTATATACCTGTTTCCACTAATCTAGGCCACTTTTATACCTTATTTCTGTTAGAATCACTAATTTAAGCTCGTTTTCATTATCTTACGAGGATTTGAAATCGTATTTCGGTTAGGACTTATTTCTGTACTCGTTTCCATAAATCTATGCCACTTTTTATTTCGGTTACAGTTATGCAACTATACACGGTTACAATCGACGTCCATTCTAAACATTTAGATTAAAATCACCCATCTATCCGCTTTCTCACTATTCTAAGCCTGTTCTATACCGTGTTTCGGTTAGAATCACCCATCTATACTCGTTTTCACCATTCAGCGCATGTTTGATACCATATTTCAGATAAAATGCCCCATCCATACTCGATTTCATCATTGTGCGCTCATTCGAAACCATATTTCGGTTAGAACCACTCATTCATACTCGTTCCACCATTCTACGAGCCTTTGAAAACTCATTTCGGTTAGAATCGCTATTATATACTCGTTTTCACCAACCTATGCCCATTTTATACCATATTTTGGTAAAAATTGCCCATCTATACCGGTTCTCACAATTCTACGTTCATTTGGTACCATATTTCAGTTAGAATCACCAATCGATACTCGTTTTCACCATTATACGCTCACTCTAGACTATATTTCTGTTAGAATCGTTTACTTATACTCGTTTTCACTAGTTTACGAGCAATCCAAACCTTATTCCAGTTTGAATCATATTTAAATAGTCGTTTTCACTAATCTAGGCCACTTTTATAACTTATTTCTGCCAGGGTTACGCATTTATACTCTGTTTCGCCAATCTACGCCCATTCTAAACCATATTTTGATTGGAATCACCCATATGTACTCGTTTTCACCATATACGCCCGATTTATACCATATTTTACCCATCTAAACTCGTTTTCACCACTCTACGCCAGTTTGATACAAGAATTCAGTTAGAATCACCCATTTACACTCATTTTCATCATTGTAGGCTCATTTTACACCATATTTTGGTTAGAATAACTCTTTTATACTCGTTTTCACCAGTCCATGACCGTTTTCTACCGTATTTCGGTAAGAATCACCCATCTACACTTGTTTTTATCATTGTACGTTCATTTTGCTCCTTGAATCACCAATCTGTACTCATGTTTATCGACGTACGCTCTTTCTAAACCATATTTCGGTTAGAATTAGGCGTCTATACTCGATTTCATTATTGTACGCTCGTTCTGCACTATATTTCGATTAGAATCACAATTATATACTTGTTTCAACTAATCTAGGCCACTTATATACCTTATTTCGGTTAAAACCACCCATTTGTGCTAGTTTTCATCATCGTATGCTCATTCTAAACCATATTTCGGTAGGAATTACCCATCTATACTCGGTTTCATCATCGTGCGCTTATTTTACATCTCGAATCACCCATCTATACTCGTTTTCATCATTGTATGCTCTTTCTAAACCATATTTCGGTTCGAATAACATCTATATACCTGTTTCCACTAATCTAGGCCACTTCTATACCTTATTTCTGTTAGAATCACTAATTTAAGCTCGTTTTCATTATCTTACGAGGATTTAAAATCGTATTTCGGTTAGGACTTATTTCTGTACTCGTTTCCATAAATCTATGCCACTTTTTATTTCGGTTACAGTTATGCAACTATACACGGTTACAATCGACGTCCATTCTAAACATTTAGATTAAAATCACCCATCTATCCGCTTTCTCACTATTCTAAGCCTGTTTTATACCGTGTTTCGGTTAGAATCACCCATCTATACTCGTTTTCACCATTCAGCGCATGTTTGATACCATATTTCAGATAAAATGCCCCATCCATACTCGATTTCATCATTGTGCGCTCATTCGAAACCATATTTCGGTTAGAACCACTCATTCATACTCGTTCCACCATTCTACGAGCCTTTGAAAACTCATTTCGGTTAGAATCGCTATTATATACTCGTTTTCACCAACCTATGCCCATTTTATACCATATTTTGGTAAAAATCGCCCATCTATACCGGTTCTCACGATTCTACGTTCATTTGGTACCATATTTCAGTTAGAATCACCAATCGATACTCGTTTTCACCATTATACGCTCACTCTAGACTATATTTCTGTTAGAATCGTTTACTTATACTCGTTTTCACTAGTTTACGAGCAATCCAAACCTCATTCCAGTTAGAATCATATTTAAATAGTCGTTTTCACTAATCTAGGCCACTTTTATAACTTATTTCTGCCAGGGTTATGCATTTATACTCTGTTTCGCCAATCTACGTCTATTCTAAACCATATTTCGATTGGAATCACCCATATGTACTCGTTTTCACCATATACGTCCGATTTATACCCTATTTCACCCATCTAAACTCGTTTTCACCACTCTACGCTAGTTTGATACAAGAATTCAGTTTGAATCACCCATTTACACTCGTTTTCATCATTGTAGGCTCATTCTACACCATATTTCGGTTAGAATAACTCCTTTATACTCGTTTTCACCAGTCTATGACCGTTTTCTACCGTATTTCGGTAAGAATCACCCATCTACACTTGTTTTTATCATTGTACGTTCATTCTGCTCCTTGAATCACCGATCTGTACTCATGTTTATCGACGTACGCTCTTTCTAAACCATATTTCGGTTAGAATTAGGCGTCTATACTCGATTTCATTATTGTACGCTCGTTCTGCACCATATTTCGATTAGAATCACAATTATATACTTGTTTCAACTAATCTAGGCCACTTCTATACCTTATTTCGGTTAAAACCACCCATTTGTGCTAGTTTTCATCATCGTACACTCATTCTAAACCATATTTCGGTGGGAATTACCCATCTATACTCGGTTTCATCATCGTGCGCTCATTCTACATCTCGAATCACCCATCTATACTCGTTTTCATCATTGTATGCTCTTTCTAAACCATATTTCGGTTCGAATAACATCTATATACCTGTTTCCACTAATCTAGGCCACTTTTATACCTTATTTCGGTTAGAATCACTAATTTAAGCTCGTTTTCACTATCTTACGAGGATTTAAAATCGTATTTCGGTTAGGACTTTTTTCTGTACTCGTTTCCATAAATCTATGCCACTTTTTATTTCGGTTACAGTTATGCAACTATACACGGTTACAATCGACGTCCATTCTAAACATTTAGATTAAAATCACCCATCTATCCGCTTTCTCACCATTCTAAGCCTGTTCTATACCGTGTTTCGGTTAGAATCACCAATCTATACTCATTTTCACCAGTCAGCGCCTGTTTGATACCATATTTCAGTTAAAATGCCCCATCCATACTCGATTTCATCATTGTGCGCTCATTCAAACCATATTTCGGTTAGAACCACTCATTCATACTCGTTCCACCATTCTACGAGCCTTTGAAAACTCATTTCGGTTAGAATCGCTATTATATACTCGTTTTCACCAACCTATGCCCATTTTATACCATATTTTGGTAAGAATCGCCCATCTATACCGGTTCTCACGATTCTACATTCATTTTGTACCATATTTCAGTTAGAATCACCAATCGATACTCGTTTTCACCATTATACGCTCACTCTAGACTATATTTCTGTTAGAATCGTTTACTTATACTCGTTTTCACTAGTTTACGAGCAATCAAAACCTCATTCCAGTTAGAATCATATTTAAATAGTCATTTTCACTAATCTAGGCCACTTTTATAACTTATTTCTGCCAGGGTTATGCATTTATACTCTGTTTCGCCAATCTACGTCCATTCTAAACCATATTTCGATTGGAATCACCCATATGTACTCGTTTTCACCATATACGCCCGATTTATACCATATTTCACCCATCTAAACTCGTTTTCACCACTCTACGCCAGTTTGATACAAGAATTCAGTTAGAATCACCCATTTACACTCATTTTCATTATTGTAGGCTCATTCTACACCATATTTCGGTTAGAATAACTCCTTTATATTCGTTTTCACTAGTCTATGACCATTTTCTACCGTATTTCGGTAAGAATCACCCATCTACACTTGTTTTTATCATTGTACGTTCATTCTGCTCCTTGAATCACCGATCTGTACTCATGTTTATCGACGTACGCTCTTTCTAAACCATATTTCGGTTAGAATTAGGCGTCTATACTCGATTTCATTATTGTACGCTCGTTCTGCACCATATTTCGATTAGAATCACAATTATATACTTGTTTCAACTAATCTAGGCTACTTCTATACCTTATTTCGGTTAAAACCACCCATTTATGCTAGTTTTCATCATCGTACGCTCACTCTAAACCATATTTCGGTGGGAATTACCCATCTATACTCGGTTTCATCATCGTGCGCTCATTCTACATCTCGAATCACCCATCTATACTCGTTTTCATCATTATATGCTCTTTCTAAACCATATTTCGGCTCGAATAACATCTATATACCTGTTTCCACTAATCTAGGCCACTTCTATACCTTATTTCGGTTACAATCACTAATTTAAGCTCGTTTTCACTATCTTACGAGGATTTGAAATCGTATTTCGATTAGGTCTTATTTCTGTACTCGTTTCCATAAATCTATGCCACTTTTTATTTCGGTTACAGTTATGCAACTATACACGGTTACAATCGACGTCCATTCTAAACATTTAGATTAAAATCACCCATCTATCCGCTTTCTCACTATTCTAAGCCTGTTCTATACCGTGTTTCGGTTAGAATCACCCATCTATACTCGTTTTCACCATTCAGCGCCTATTTGATACCATATTTCTGTTAAAATGGCCCATCCATACTCGATTTCATTATTGTGCGGTCATTCGAAACCATATTTCGGTTAGAACCACTCATTTATACTCGTTCCACCATTCTACGAGCCTTTGAAAACTCATTTCGGTTAGAATCGCTATTATATACTCGTTTTCACCAACCTATGCCCATTTTATACCATATTTTGGTAAGAATCGCCCATCTATACCGGTTCTCACGATTTTACGTTCATTTTGTACCATATTTCAGTTAGAATCACCAATCGATACTCGTTTTCACCATTATACGCTCACTCTAGACTATATTTCTGTTAGAATTGTTTACTTATACTCGTTTTCACTAGTTTACGAGCAATCCAAACCTCATTCCAGTTAGAATCATATTTAAATAGTCGTTTTCACTAATCTAGCCACTTTTATAACTTATTTCTGCCAGGGTTACGCATTTATACTCCGTTTCGCCAATCTACGCCCATTCTAAACCATATTTCGATTGGAATCACCCATATGTACTCGTTTTCAACATATACGTCCGATTTATACCATATTTCACCCATCTAAACTCGTTTTCACCACTCTACGCCAGTTTGATACAACATTTCAGTTAAAATCACCCATTTATACTCATTTTCATCATTGTAGGCTCATTCTACACCATATTTTGGTTAGAATAACTCCTTTATACTCGTTTTCACCAGTCTATGACCGTTTTCTACCGTATTTCGGTAAGAATCACCCATCTACACTTGTTTTTATCATTGTATGTTCATTCTGCTCCTTGAATCACCGATCTGTACTCATGTTTATCGACGTACGATCTTTCTAAATCATATTTCGGTTAGAATTAGGCGTCTATACTCGATTTTATTATTGTACGCTCGTTCTGCACCATATTTCGATTAGAATCACAAGTATATACTTGTTTCAACTAATCTAGGCCACTTCTATACCTTATTTCGGTTAAAACCACCCATTTGTGCTAGTTTTCATCATCGTACGCTCACTCTAAACCATATTTCGGTGGGAATTACCCATCTATACTCGGTTTCATCATCGTGCGCTCATTCTACATCTCGAATCACCCATCTATACTCGTTTTCATTATTGTATGCTCTTTCTAAACCATATTTCGGCTCGAATAATATCTATATACCTGTTTCTACTTGTCACGACCCGCACCCGGTTTAGGGGCACGAGTGCGTGGGTACGTCCAGCCTACGCCGTAGCATCGGCGGTAGAACGCTGTCTAGGTCAAGTGCTATCTAAATAATCTCACACTAGTATCCAACTCCATAAGGAGACGCGGATAACACTATAAAGATGAACAACATACTCAATCACAATTACAGCACGATAAGAATTTGAAGAACAAAAGAGTACAACACAAGACTAATGATAAAACAATCATACCTGTAATCAGTAACAACCAATCTCCAAGTGTCAGAACAAGTCCACTAAGGTCACAGTCTGGAAAAATATTTTCCAGTCAGGAAGGAGCAAAGTACATCTCTAAATAGCAGTTCTATATAAATGACATAAACTATGTAGCAGTTCTAGATGGAAACATACCAGATGCATGTATAGGTACGAGAAATGTACAAGAAAAGAAATATACTGGAAATACTGTAAGTAAATGCAGGAAGAAAAACAATATGTCCATGAGCAAGAAACCTATGACCAAGTGTGTGAGTACTAGCTTTGACATGTGATCGGCTTGGGACTAGTAAACTCATTACATGGGTTAGTAGGGCTAACCGATATAACAGTGAGGAGGCATGTAAACTCATTACATGGGTTAGTAGGGCTAACCGATGTAACAGGGAGGAGACATGTAAACTCATTACATGGGTTAGTAGGGCTAACCGATGTAACAGGGAGGAGACATGTAAATGGTCAGGCCGCACCCGACGTGAGATGTGGGGTGAGCTATGGTGCATATAAAGTTGGGTATGATCACATATCTACACTAAAGTACTCCCCAAACCCCCGACTGGTATAGTAGATCCAATCATGGTACGCTATGGCACAGGATTCCCTAGGAAGGTAGCAAATCTCCCCGGGAATTAGTGTCTGTACATGCACAAGATATCCAGGAAACAAGTCTCGTACAAGTTACACCATGAATAAGGAATAACATCTCATGACGAGATCCGTGTATACCAATCCGTGTAACCATCGTGTCAAGATCATGGATATTTACACTAGATACAGTGAACATAGGAGATATCATAAATTAGAAACTAATCAGAGAATGTACTCGCCTTGGGTCCTTAGCTGGTAATTATTGATGTCCTGTTCCAGAGTATCCCCTGGGTAAACCAACAGTCCTATAAACATATCACAAGCAAAACCACATTTGCATCAGATGCTACACTAACACATCACAAATACATGGACTCAGGGCTCTGCCAGGCAGGGCACTAGTCAACTAGGGTCATCTAGTAGGGGCACGTATATAATATACATTTACACTCAAAGTATACCAATACAACGTATATAATATATATACAAGTGTCTCTTAGTAATTGTACAAAATACGTATTTGTGTATATACACTAATAGTTGTATATAATATATATTTATGCCAAAATACATATTTAAAAATATATATATCAATCAAATATATTTTATACATATTTGACTAACCAGAGAATGTTCATCATGCCACACTTCTCAAGGTGATCCCAAATGAAGTAGCAGTTAGTTCCAATGGGTCCAGAGCAGTCCAATTAGCTAGAAACTATATAAAGAAGTCCAAGATCGGAGCTCGGCACGAAAATCGAGATAGGGATACCGAGTCCTTAATACATAGAGAAATTCACCGGGGTTTAGCTAAGGTTAAGATTTACAAGTTAGCTAATAAGAGAAAAGGTCGATTGTTCGTAATCAAGGTAACTCCTTAATTTATGAAAAATTATTTGGAAATCATTTTGAACAATAATTGTTAAAACTTCCCTTTTGAACTAAATTAGAATTTAAAGGTTTATTTATAGAAATCTAGAATTTCCGTAAAAGCCAATATATTTTCATTTATGGTAAAATCGGTCACCGATCTAAATAACTAATTTTGAACTCATTTTATTATTGGAACTATATTTTTAATAATCAAAAACCTTTTTATTATAACTAAATAAACTAATTACATAAAATTAGCTAATTACATATGCTAAAGCAATTACATTTATTTACTACATCAATTACAAATTAACTAAACTAATTATAAGAAAATACCAAACTGATTAATTAATAATTACTGATTAATGAATTAATTAACTGATAAAAACTAACTGATTAAAATTAATTAACTAATTACTAATTATTAATAATTAACTAATCAAATCATATATTAACTAAACTAATTAATTAATAATAAATTAACTGATTAAGAATTGATTAATAATAATTAAACTGATTAAGAATTTAATCAAATGATTAAGAGGTTAATTACTGTTTATTAAGAATTAACTAATCTAATCATTAACTACACTAATTACACTTAATTAAACTAATTATAAGTTAATTAAACTAATTATTAATTAATTAAAATAATTAACATATCCCTAATTATTAACTAAACCAAATCACAGAAGAAGAAGAAGAAAGGGCGGAGGCTCACGATGGGGTTTTCCCGTCGCCGGCGCGGGGAAGTCCGCCGGGGACTCGGCGGCGGCGGTGGATCTGGCGATTGTCGGCTCCGGTGAGGGAAGCAGCATCTCGACGGAGAAGAGGAGTGGCCGGCGCTGTGCTTCGAGGAAAGGTGGATCTGGTCGAGGCGGCTGCGGGTCGACGCTGAGGGGAGGCGGCGGCGGCTTCGAGGCGGGGCTCGGCTTCAACGGCGGCGCTCAGCGCTCGAGGACGGCTGCGCTTGGATCGAGGGGGCGGTTGCAGGCGGTTCTCTGGAGCAGCGGCGGTCGACGACTCAGCGGCGGTGGTCGACACCGAGGGGCGGCGGCGTGGCAGCGGCTCCAGATCCGAGGCGGTCGACGTCTTCCTCGGCGGATCTGGGCGGCGTCCGGCGACGGCTACCGGCTTCAGCGGCCACGGCTCGACGCGGCCACGGTTAGGTTTAGGGTTAGGTTCTGTGTCGGGGTTTGGGTACGTGTCCGGTCTGGACACGAGGGTAGCTGTACTGTGGACGTGTCCGGGTCTGCCGGACACGGGGATGAGGTTGTACAGTGGAGGATGTGGATGTGTCCGGGTGTGTCGGACACGGAAAAAATCTGTTTGTAATATTGTAACTGGACACAGGAATGAATGGATACGGGTGACACCCGGGGTCGGACCCGAGGCCATCACGGCTGACACGGTGATGCTGGACACACGGACACGAGCACACAAAAATGGTGGTGGCTCTGGTTTGAGGGAATTTGTGGAGGCTAGCCAATGAATTGAAGATTAGGGTTTCTAGGGAAATGTGAGAATGAGAACCTAAATAGGGAGAGATGGTGTGGGATAAAGGGTTGCGGGTTGGCCCAATAATGAATGGCCCAGAATTAATCAAACGGGTTTTACATGTGGGAAAAATGAGGGTGCATAGGGGAGACAGTAACTGGTAAATTTAAATAGAAAAGAAATTTAAGAAAATGTTTTTAAGAGGCTTTCAAAGGCTGTCTGATTAAATTAGCTACGAATTACTTCATTTTGCAAAACCCTAGAAAATATGTAATTTGTTTATTTACTATTCCAAAATGGATATGAAATTTTATTATGAAAACAACTAGTCCTATAATAATTTCATCAATAACTAATTTTATTATTGCAAGCCAATAAACATTTGAAACTAGAAAATATATTATTATTTATTTATTTATTTTGTAATACATCGACATTTAGAAAAATGATTTTTATAAAAGATTTTTAAATTACATTCTAAAATCAAACATCGTTCAAAATAAAATAAAAACTTCAAGGAGAAATATATATATATATATATATATATATTTTTTTTTAAAACTTGATATTTTAAAATAATTAAAAATCTAATTATTTTTGGAAATTGGAAATCGGAGGTTACAAGTCTATCCACCTTAGAAAAATTTCGTCCTCGAAATTTTAGGGATGACTAGGATAGAAGAAAAATAATTTGTTGTTCATAATGATGAATATATCATTGAAGAAAATATTTCTATGAGGAAAATATTTACCAAACAGAAGGAAACATGAAGAAAAGAAAATATGGTTTAAGACAGGAATAACTTGAAGGAATTATGGCTCGGCCTTGAATCCTCTAGAAGGTTTAGGTTTTGGGAAGTAGACACGATCACAAAAACAGATAATTGGAATAATGCACGTTACCTTTTCAAAGTAACTAAACCAAGGAAGATCCAGCATAAAGAATGATATAGACATGAAAGTTATAGCTAATTCGAAGATACGGTCGACAGTTTGATTTAAGAAACTTAAATACATCCTTCAGAATGTAATCAAGAGACATCTAATCGCCTTTCTTAATTTCTAGGAAAAAATAGTCTTTACCACCATCTGAAAATAATCCTTTCTTTCTCCTCGTTCATTTTACTTTTCTCAATCTTGTGATTCATCATTAACTAATATCTATAAAAGTTTAAATTCCACAAACTTTATTAGATTAGATCTTCGAATTTCTGAATCAAAAGCCTTATCATCAAATTCGAGTTTGTTTATCTTAACATCAACTATACCTCGATTATTTTCTTCGATTTCAATGTTACTGTCATGGTCAAGATTTTAATTTAATTCACAACCTCGATATACCATGATCTTACCTTACGACCTTCAATCATATGATCCCATAATCAATTATATTATAATCTTCTTTACCATGAGCTTCATTTCATTCCATATTTCTTTATCCGTATGTATAATGTTTTCGAATTTTGAACCAATCTTTTTTTTTTTTCATCCTCTGAATTTATTATCCCAATGTAAAATTTTTACTACTCAATCCTCAATATTTTAATTGAATTCCAGTCGTATCATAATCTCCTCAAATTTTGAGTAAATAACTAAATACAAAATTTACTATCCAATCCTTCAATTGAAACCCAATCAATGCATATTTATAAAACTTAAAAATCTGTATCCCAAAATTTAAAAAAAAAATTTTAAACACTCATCAATCATCTTACTCCTCTAACTCAAATTCAATTGATGCTTATTCCAAACTAACTCCTCATCCCAAGAATTTAATTCGACACTATTCCATTTACGATTTTATTTTTCTGATTTTCGTTTTCCTCAAATATTCAACGATGCGATGCTTCCAGAATCTTCAATGCAACATTCATACTATATAAAATTTCTATCTTGCAATCAAATAGATAAAATGATAATCTTTCAAATTTTTAATAATCAATTCAATCATATCAAGACCTCCTTAAAATTAATAAATCCTCAAATTTTTGGCTCTGTGAATTTCTTAATTCTCCCTTTAAGTAAATGTTTGTCCTCGAATTTCATTCATACCTCGATTTTCATCAATGATCCATCAATTCCGTTATAACAACCCCTAAATTCTTTATTTAATTTAATGCTCATCCACAAATTTAATCCTCTTGTCTCTTTTTGTCAGTCATAACCTCGTCATAGATCCTTGCTATGGTCAACCCAATGATCATGGTTTAAGAAAACTCTACCTACAGCCATGCAATTTAAGAAAATATAGGTCATGTGTCTTGTCATGGTATTTCAGTCTCTGCTAGGGGGTACTACTAATTATATTCTAACAAGAAAATCATGCATGTGAACCACAGTACTAGGAAAATCAATCAATCAATCGAAAGGCGAAAGAAAAGGAACATTAGGAAAGAAAAGAAAGAACCTGCTAACATATTACTTGCGGTATCTGCTATCAACCACTTAACTCTAGCACATTCACTAACAAATTCCTATTCATGTACACTGGTACCCATATCAACTAATCATATATTAATATTCATATCTCTCATCTACCAAAAATTAATCCTCAAAATAATCGTCAAGGTTTAACTTCCCGATCAACTTAAAATAAAATGCATATACCTCCTCAAAATTAGATACTTCACATCGAAATAAAATTTAATCACTTCTAAAATCTTTGTAGCCTTAACTATGTTTAGTGAATCAAATTTAAATCCTCAATATCTTAACACATAAAATCTCAACTCCTTAAAAATTCTGAAAATTTAAAATTCATTTCCACCTTTTTATTTATAACTCCTCAATGTACATATTAGTGCTCACGGTCTCTGATACTCAAGGTGCACTCAATACCTCTATTGTCTAGAACTGTGTACTAATTTGTACTGCCCGAATCACTTGCACTATTACCTCCAATGATCAAAGTCATCATCAACGGTATTTCTTTCATGATTTCAATTTATGTCAATTGGTATATCATCTAATTATCAACACACAGAGTGCTTACTGTTATTAACGTCATCCTTGACTAATCCTCGATATAGAATCATTAGCACTCTTGGTATGATATCGCGAGCTTCATTATTGGATCATCTCCTCAAACTTATTAGAACTCATGATCACCTGTATCCTCTATAACACTCATGTCTCTTTACTCTCATGGGTATGTGTATGGTTCCTCATCTCGATGGTTGTATATGTATTTCCTTCAATCCTTTAAAGCCTATTAAACTAATCTGTGATACGCTTCACAACTTCCATTACTAATCCTGATATTTCTCTACTTATGACATCTCATTAAACCCTTTATACATATACATTTCTTTACCTTTAACATTTCCGATATCAATCATCAAATTGGACATCATGCTCCATAAATCCTTAACACAATTCCCGGACACTTAATCGTTTACATAGATCACTCAATTACATTATCATGATTATCCAGGACGGGTAATTGGCTCTGATACTAACTCTGAGAACTATCACTGATACTCTATACTCTCCTTAACTCTCAATCTCTAATGACACTACTCCTAGAATTATTGGTACAAGGTACTATGCTAAGGCTAACTCTAGATTAAAGCCTACTGCTCACATGTCCAACTAAGAAACACTTACAACTCACTAGCAACACAGTCAATACTAATACAAGACACAACAAAATTACAAGCCACTATTTATCATACTTAACAAGAAATCCTCTAGGAATAGGAGCTCAAAGACTGAATTGAGGCCAGAAGGTATCTTTACTGCTAGTAAAGAAAGAAGCGGTGGAACAAAGTCCTGGAATAGATAAGTCTTGAGATGATATTTTAAGAACCAATTTAGGATACAACCTGATAATCATACACGTCTGTCTGAAATCATGACACTCAGAATCTTCGCCACGCCAGTAAGCATAGATGCGATAAACGATAGGTTTCGTAACTAAGGTATGCACTCTATAATCATGTCGTCTAGAATCTTCGCCACGCCAACCGGTATGGCTGCGAAAGACTCTAAGCTTCATAACTATAGTATGTACATCCAAGTCAGGTCCCTACGTTCTCGTCACCACAGCTAATATGGCTGCGATAAATTCTAGGTTCCATAACCAAAGTAGACGTTTTACCTTCCTCACTGTCCTCATCAATATATGTCATCAGATGATACCATAAATCCTAGTCCATAGAAATTCATCTCAATTTGAAATCAACTTAACAACGATACGAAGAATTAAAGTTAACAACTGGTCAACAAGAATCAAACTCAACAATGATACCAAGAATTTAATTTAATAGCTGCTCAACAAGAATCAAGTTCAGTGACAACAAGCGAGAGTGGACGGAAACAAGGAAAGATTTAAATTGAAAATAAGATTCTCATGGGGTCATCCCAGGAAATCTTTCAAGAATTTATGATTGAGTATCCTCTCTCATCCTAGTATCCTATGTCCTATGTCCTATAGCAGGCACGCAATAGTGTAACAAAGATGCCACACTACTACGATATCGCTCTAAATGCGAAGTCTGACCTGCATGGGCCACCACTAAAAATGTGTCACGACCCGCACCCGGTTTAGGGGCACGAGTGCGTGGGTACGTCCAGCCTACGTTGCAGCATCGGCGGTAGAACGCTGTCTAGGTCAAGTACTATCTAAATAATCTCACACTAGTATCCAACTCCATAAGGAGACGCGGATAACACTATAAAGATGAACAACATACTCAATCACAATTACAGCACGATAAGAATTTGAAGAACAAAAGAGTACAACACAAGACTAATGATAAAACAATCATACCTGTAATCAGTAACAACCAATCTCCAAGTGTCAGAACAAGTCCACTAAGGTCACAGTCTGGAAAAATATTTTCCAGTCAGGAAGGAGCAAAGTACATCTCTAAATAGCAGTTCTATATAAATGACATAAACTATGTAGCAGTTCTAGATGGAAACATACCAGATGCATGTATAGGTACGAGAAATGTACAAGAAAAGAAATATACTGGAAATACTGTAAGTAAATGCAGGAAGAAAAACAATATGTCCATGAGCAAGAAACCTATGACCAAGTGTGTGAGTACTAGCTTTGACATGTGATCGACTTGGGACTAGTAAACTCATTACATGGGTTAGTAGGGCTAACCGATATAACAGTGAGGAGGCATGTAAACTCATTACATGGGTTAGTAGGGCTAACCGATGTAACATGGAGGAGACATGTAAACTCATTACATGGGTTAGTAGGGCTAACCGATGTAACAGGGAGGAGACATGTAAATGGTCAGGCCGCACCCGACGTGAGATGTGGGGTGAGCTATGGTGCATATAAAGTTGGGTATGATCACATATCTACACTAAAGTACTCCCCAAACCCCCGACTGGTATAGTAGATCCAATCATGGTACGCTATGGCACAGGATTCCCTAGGAAGGTAGCAAATCTCCCCGGGAATTAGTGTCTGTACATGCACAAGATATCCAGGAAACAAGTCTCGTACAAGCTACACCATGAATAAGGAATAATATCTCATGACGAGATCCGTGTATACCAATCCGTGTAACCATCGTGTCAAGATCATGGATATTTACACTAGATACAGTGAACATAGGAGATATCATAAATTAGAAACTAATCAGAGAATGTACTCGCCTTGGGTCCTTAGCTGGTAATTATTGATGTCCTGTTCCAGAGTATCCCCTGGGTAAACCAACAGTCCTATAAACATATCACAAGCAAAACCACATTTGCATCAGATGCTACACTAACACATCACAAATACATGGACTCAGGGCTCTGCCAGGCAGGGCACTAGTCAACTAGGGTCATCTAGTAGGGGCACGTATATAATATACATTTACACTCAAAGTATACCAATACAACGTATATAATATATATACAAGTGTCTCTTAGTAATTGTACAAAATACGTATTTGTGTATATACACTAATAGTTGTATATAATATATATTTATGCCAAAATACATATTTAAAAATATATATATCAATCAAATATATTTTATACATATTTGACTAACCAGAGAATGTTCATCATGCCACACTTCTCAAGGTGATCCCAAATGAAGTAGCAGTTAGTTCCAATGGGTCCAGAGCAGTCCAATTAGCTAGAAACTATATAAAGAAGTCCAAGATCGGAGCTCGGCACGAAAATCGAGATAGGGATACCGAGTCCTTAATACATAGAGAAATTCACCGGGGTTTAGCTAAGGTTAAGATTTACAAGTTAGCTAATAAGAGAAAAGGTCGATTGTTCGTAATCAAGGTAACTCCTTAATTTATGAAAAATCATTTGGAAATCATTTTGAACAATAATTGTTAAAACTTCCCTTTTGAACAAAATTAGAATTTAAAGGTTTATTTATAGAAATCTAGAATTTCCGTAAAAGCCAATATATTTTCATTTATGGTAAAATCGGTCACCGATCTAAATAACTAATTTTGAACTCATTTTATTATTGGAACTATATTTTTAATAATCAAAAACCTTTTTATTATAACTAAATAAACTAATTACATAAAATTAGCTAATTACATATGCTAAAGCAATTACATTTATTTACTACATCAATTACAAATTAACTAAACTAATTATAAGAAAATACCAAACTGATTAATTAATAATTACTGATTAATGAATTAATTAACTGATAAAAACTAACTGATTAAAATTAATTAACTAATTACTAATTATTAATAATTAACTAATCAAATCATATATTAACTAAACTAATTAATTAATAATAAATTAACTGATTAAGAATTGATTAATAATAATTAAACTGATTAAGAATTTAATCAAATGATTAAGAGGTTAATTACTGTTTATTAAGAATTAACTAATCTAATCATTAACTACACTAATTACACTTAATTAAACTAATTATAAGTTAATTAAACTAATTATTAATTAATTAAAATAATTAACATATCCCTAATTATTAACTAAACCAAATCACAGAAGAAGAAGAAGAAAGGGCGGAGGCTCACGATGGGGTTTTCCCGTCGCCGGCGCGGGGAAGTCCGCCGGGGACTCGGCGGCGGCGGTGGATCTGGCGATTGTCGGCTCCGGTGAGGGAAGCAGCATCTCGACGGAGAATAGGAGTGGCCGGCCGCTGTGCTTCGAGGAAAGGTGGATCTGGTCGAGGCGGCTGCGGGTCGACGCTGAGGGGAGGCGGCGGCGGCTTCGAGGCGGGGCTCGGCTTCAACGGCGGCGCTCAGCGCTCGAGGACGGCTGCGCTTGGATCGAGGGGGCGGTTGCAGGCGGTTCTCTGGAGCAGCGGCAGTCGACGACTCAGCGACGGTGGTCGACACCGAGGGGCGGCGGCGTGGCAGCGGCTCCAGATCCGAGGCGGTCGACGTCTTCCTCGGCGGATCTGGGCGGCGTCCGGCGACGGCTACCGGCTTCAGCGGCCACGGCTCGACGCGGCCACGGTTAGGTTTAGGGTTAGGTTCTGTGTCGGGGTTTGGGTACGTGTCCGGTCTGGACACGAGGGTAGCTGTACTGTGGATGTGTCCGGGTCTGCCGGACACGGGGATGAGGTTGTACAGTGGAGGATGTGGATGTGTCCGGGTGTGTCGGACACGGAAAAAATCCGTTTGTAATATTGTAACTGGACACAGGAATGAATGGATACGGGTGACACCCGGGGTCGGACCCGAGGCCATCACGGCTGACACGGTGATGCTGGACACACGGACACGAGCACACAAAAATGGTGGTGGCTCTGGTTTGAGGGAATTTGTGGAGGCTAGCCAATGAATTGAAGATTAGGGTTTCTAGGGAAATGTGAGAATGAGAACCTAAATAGGGAAAGATGGTGTGGGATAAAGGGTTGCGGGTTGGCCCAATAATGAATGGCCCAGAATTAATCAAACGGGTTTTACATGTGGGAAAAATGAGGGTGCATAGGGGAGACAGTAACTGGTAAATTTAAATAGAAAAGAAATTTAAGAAAATGTTTTTAAGAGGCTTTCAAAGGCTGTCTGATTAAATTAGCTACGAATTACTTCATTTTGCAAAACCCTAGAAAATATGTAATTTGTTTATTTACTATTCCAAAATGGATATGAAATTTTATTATGAAAACAACTAGTCCTATAATAATTTCATCAATAACTAATTTTATTATTGCAAGCCAATAAACATTTGAAACTAGAAAATATATTATTATTTATTTATTTATTTTGTAATACATCGACATTTAGAAAAATGATTTTTATAAAAGATTTTTAAATTACATTCTAAAATCAAACATCGTTCAAAATAAAATAAAAACTTCAAGGAGAAATATATATATATTTTTTTTTTTTTTTTTAAAACTTGAAATTTTAAAATAATTAAAAATCTAATTATTTTTGGAAATTGGAAATCGGAGGTTACACTACTAATCTAGGCCACTTCTATACCTTATTTCGGTTCGAGTCACTAATTTAAGCTCGTTTTTACTATCTTACGAGGATTGAAATCGTATTTCGGTTAGGACTTATTTCTGTACTCGTTTCTATAAATCTATGCCACTTTTTATTTCGGTTACAGTTATGCAACTATACACGGTTACAATCGACGTCCATTCTAAACATTTAGATTAAAATCACCCATCTATCCGCTTTCTCACCATTCTAAGCCTGTTCTATACCGTGTTTCGGTTAGAATCAACCATCTATACTCGTTTTCACCATTCAGCGCCTGTTTGATACCATATTTCAGTTAAAATGCCCCATCGATACTCGATTTCATCATTGTGCGCTCATTCGAAACCATATTTCAGTTAGAACCACTCATTCATACTCGTTCCACCATTCTACGAGCCTTTGAAAACTCATTTCGGTTAGAATCGCTATTATATACTCGTTGTCACCAACCTATGCCCATTTTATACCATATTTTGGTAAGAATTGCCCATCTATACCGGTTCTCACGATTCTACGTTCATTTTGTACCATATTTCAGTTAGAATCACCAATCGATACTCGTTTTTACTATTATACGCTCACTCTAGACTATATTTTTGTTAGAATCATTTACTTATACTCGTTTTCACTAGTTTACGAGCAATCCAAACCTCATTCCAGTTAGAATCATATTTAAATAGTCATTTTCACTAATCTAGGCCACTTTTATAACTTATTTCTGCCAGGGTTATGCATTTATGCTCTGTTTCGCCAATCTACGCCCATTCTAAACCATATTTCAATTGGAATCACCCATATGTACTCGTTTTCACCATATACGTCCGATTTATACCATATTGCACCCATCTAAACTCGTTTTTACCACTCTACGCCAGTTTGATACAAGAATTCAGTTAAAATCACCCATTTACACTCGTTTTTATCATTGTAGGCTCATTCTACACCATATTTCGGTTAGAATAACTCCTTTATACTCGTTTTCACCAGTCTATGACCATTTTCTACTGTATTTCGGTAAGAATCACCCATCTACACTTGTTTTTATCATTGTACGTTCATTCTGCTCCTTGAATCACCGATCTGTACTCATGTTTATCGACGTACGCTCTTTTTAAACCATATTTCAGTTAGAATTAGGCGTCTATACTCGATTTCATTATTGTACGCTCGTTCTGCACCATATTTTGATTAGAATCACAATTATATACTTGTTTCAACTAATCTAGGCCACTTCTATACCTTATTTCGGTTAAAACCACCCATTTGTGCTTGTTTTCATCATCGTACGCTCATTCTAAACCATATTTTGGTGGGAATTACCCATCTATACTCGGTTTCATCATCGTGCGCTCATTCTACATCTCGAATCACCCATCTATACTCGTTTTCATCATTGTATGCTCTTTTTAAACCATATTTCGGTTCGAATAACATCTATATACCTGTTTCTACTAATCTAGGCCACTTCTATACCTTATTTCGGTTAGAATCACTAATTTAAGCTCGTTTTCACTATCTTACGAGGATTTGAAATCGTATTTCGGTTAGAACTTATTTCTGTACTCGTTTCCATAAATCTATGCCACTTTTTGTTTCGGTTACAGTTATGCAACTATACACGGTTACAATCGACGTCTATTCTAAACATTTAGATTAAATTCACCCATCTATCCGCTTTCTCACCATTCTAAGCCTGTTCTATACCGTGTTTCGGTTAGAATCACCCATCTATACTCGTTTTCACCAGTCAGCGCCTGTTTGATACCATATTTCAGTTAAAATGCCCCATCCATACTCGATTTTATCATTGTGCGCTCATTCTAAACCATATTTCGGTTAGAACCACTCATTCATACTCGTTCCACCATTCTACGAGCCTTTGAAAACTCATTTCGGTTAGAATCGCTATTATATACTCGTTTTCACCAACCTATGCCCATTTTATACCATATTTGGGTAAGAATCGCCCATCTATACCGGTTCTTACGATTCTACGTTCATTTTGTACCATATTTCAGTTAGAATCACCAATCGATACTCGTTTTCACCATTATACGCTCACTCTAGACTATATTTCTGTTAGAATCGTTTACTTATACTCGTTTTCACTAGTTTACGAGCAATCCAAACCTCATTCCAGTTAGAATCATATTTAAATAGTCGTTTTCACTAATCTAGGCCACTTTTATAACTTATTTCTGCTAGGGTTATGCATTTATACTCTGTTTCGCCAATCTACGCCCATTCTAAACCATATTTCGATTGGAATCACCTATATGTACTCGTTTTCACCATATACGCCCGATTTATACCATATTTCACCCATCTAAACTCGTTTTTACAACTCTACGCCAGTTTGATACAAGATTTCAGTTAGAATCACCCATTTATACTCGTTTTTATTATTGTAGGCTCATTCTACACCATATTTCGGTTAGAATAACTCCTTTATACTCGTTTTCACCAGTCTATGATCGTTTTCTACCGTATTTCGATAAGAATCACCCATCTACACTTGTTTTTATCATTGTACGTTCATTTTGCTCCTTGAATCACCGATCTGTACTCATGTTTATCGACGTACGCTCTTTCTAAACCATATTTCGGTTAGAATTAGGCGTCTATACTCGATTTCATTATTGTATGCTCATTCTGCACCATATTTCAATTAGAATCACAAGTATATACTTGTTTCAACTAATCTAGGCCACTTCTATACCTTATTTCGGTTAAAACCACCCATTTGTGCTAGTTTTCATCATCGTATGCTCATTCTAAACCATATTTCGGTGGGAATTACCCATCTATACTCGTTTTCATCATCGTGCGGTCATTCTACATCTCGAATCACCCATCTATACTCATTTTCATTATTGTATATGCTCTTTCTAAACCATATTTCGGTTCGAATAGCATCTATATACCTGTTTCCACTAATCTAGGCCACTTATATACCTTATTTCGGTTTGAGTCACTAATTTAAGCTCGTTTTCACTATCTTACGAGGATTTGAAATCGTATTTCGGTTAGGACTTATTTTTGTACTCGTTTCCATAAATCTATGCCACTTTTTATTTCGGTTACAGTTATGCAACTATACACGGTTACAATCGACGTCCATTCTAAATATTTAGATTAAAATCACCCATCTATCCGCTTTCTCACCATTTTAAGCCTGTTCTATACCGTGTTTCGATTAGAATCACCCATCTATACTCGTTTTCACCATTCAGCGCCTGTTTGATACCATATTTCAGTTAAAATGCCCTATCCATACTCGATTTCATCATTGTGTGCTCATTCTAAACCATATTTCGGTTAGAACCACTCATTCATACTCGTTCCACCATTCTACGAGCCTTTGAAAACTTATTTCGCTTAGAATCGCTATTATATACTCGTTTTCACCAACCTATGCCCATTTTATACCATATTTTGGTAAGAATCGCCCATCTATACCGGTTCTCACGATTCTACGTTCATTTTGTACCATATTTCTGTTAGAATCACCGATCGATACTCGTTATCACCATTATACACTCACTCTAGACTATATTTCTGTTAGAATCGTTTACTTATACTCGTTTTCACTAGTTTACGAGCAATCCAAACCTCATTCCAGTTAGAATCATATTTAAATAGTCATTTTCACTAATTTAGGCCACTTTTATAACTTATTTCTGCTAGGGTTATGCATTTATACTCTGTTTCGCCAATCTACGCCCATTCTAAAACATATTTCGATTGGAATCACCCATATGTACTCGTTTTCACCATATACGCCCGATTTCTACCATATTGCACCCATCTAAACTCGTTTTCACCACTCTACGCCAGTTTGATATAAGATTTCAGTTAGAATCACCCATTTACACTCGTTTTCATTATTGTAGGCTCATTCTACACCATATTTCGGTTAGAATAACTCCTTTATACTCGTTTTCACCAGTCTATGACCGTTTTCTACCGTATTTTGGTAAGAATCACCCATCTACACTTGTTTTTATCATTGTACGTTTATTCTGCTCCTTGAATCACCGATCTGTACTCATGTTTATCAACGTACGCTCTTTCTAAATCATATTTCGGTTAGAATTAGGCGTCTATACTCGATTTTATTATTGTATGCTCATTCTGCACCATATTTCGATTAGAATCACAAGTATATACTTGTTTCAACTAATCAAGGCCACTTATATACCTTATTTTGGTTAAAACCACCCATTTGTGCTAGTTTTCATCATCGTACGCTCATTCTAAACCATATTTCGGTAGGAATTACCCATCTATACTCGTTTTCATTATTGTGCGGTCATTCTACATCTCGAATCACCTATCTATACTCGTTTTCATCATTGTATGCTCTTTCTAAACCATATTTTGGTTCGAATAACATCTATATACCTGTTTCCACTCATCTAGGCCACTTATATACCTTATTTCGGTTTGAGTCACTAATTTAAGCTCGTTTTCACTATCTTACGAGGATTTGAAATCGTATTTCGGTTAGGACTTATTTCTGTACTCGTTTCCATAAATCTATGCCACTTTTTATTTCTGTTACAGTTATGCAACTATACACGGTTACAATCGACGTCCATTCTAAACATTTAGATTTAAATCACCCATCTATCCGCTTTCTCACCATTCTAAGCCTGTTCTATATCGTGTTTCGGTTAGAATCACCCATCTATACTCGTTTTCACCATTCAGCGCCTGTTTGATACCATATTTCAGTTAAAATGTCCCATCCATACTCAATTTCATCATTGTGTGCTCATTCTAAACCATATTTCGGTTAGAACCACTCATTCATACTCGTTCCACCATTCTACGAGCCTTTGAAAACTCATTTCGCTTAGAATCGCTATTATATACTCGTTTTTACCAACCTATGCCCATTTTATACCATATTTGGGTTAAGAATCGCCCATCTATACCGGTTCTCACGATTCTACGTTCATTTTGTACCATATTTCAGTTAGAATCACCAATCGATACTCGTTATCACCATTATACGCTCACTCCAGACTATATTTCTGTTAGAATCGTTTACTTATACTCGTTTTCACTAGTTTACGAGCAATCCAAACCTCATTCCAGTTAGAATCATATTTAAATAGTCGTTTTCACTATTCTAGGCCACATTTATAACTTATTTCTGCTAGGGTTATGCATTTATACTCTGTTTCGCCAATCTACACCCATTTTAAACCATATTTCGATTGGAATCACCCATATGTACTCGTTTTCACCATATACGCCCGATTTATACCATATTTCACCCATCTAACTCGTTTTCACCACTCTACGCCAGTTTGATACAAGAATTCAGTTAGAATCACCCATTTACACTCGTTTTCATTATTGTAGGCTCATTCTACACCATATTTCGGTTAGAATAATTCCTTTATACTCGTTTTCACCAGTCTATGACCGTTTTCTACCGTATTTCGGTAAGAATCACCCATCTACACTTGTTTTTATCATTGTACGTTCATTCTGCTCCTTGAATCACCGATCTGTACTCATGTTTATCGACGTACGCTCTTTCTAAACCATATTTCGGTTAGAATTAGGCGTCTATACTCGATTTCATTATTGTATGCTCATTCTGCACCATATTTCGATTAGAATCACAAGTATATACTTGTTTCAACTAATCTAGGCCACTTCTATACCTTATTTTGGTTAAAACCACCCATTTGTGCTAGTTTTCATCATCGTACGCTCATTCTAAACCATATTTCGGTAGGAATTACCCATCTATACTCGTTTTCATCATCGTGCGGTCATTCTACATCTCGAATCACCCATCTATACTCGTTTTCACCATTGTATGCTCTTTCTAAACCATATTTCGGTTCGAATAACATCTATATACCTGTTTCCACTAATCTAGGCTACTTATATACCTTATTTCGGTTTGAGTCACTAATTTAAGCTCGTTTTTACTATCTTACGAGGATTTGAAATCGTATTTCGGTTAGGACTTATTTCTGTACTCGTTTCCATAAATCTATGCCACTTTTTATTTCGGGTTACAGTTATGCAACTATACACGGTTACAATCGACGTCCATTCTAAACATTTAGATTTAAATCACCCATCTATCCGCTTTCTCACCATTCTAAGCCTGTTCTATACCGTGTTTCGGTTAGAATCACCCATCTATACTCGTTTTCACCATTCAGCGCCTGTTTGATACCATATTTCAGTTAAAATGTCCCATCCATACTTAATTTTATCATTGTGTGCTCATTCTAAACCATATTTCGGTTAGAACCACTCATTCATACTCGTTCCACCATTCTACGAGCCTTTGAAAAGTCATTTCGCTTAGAATCGCTATTATATACTCGTTTTTACCAACCTATGCCCATTTTATACCATATTTGGGTTAAGAATCGCCCATCTATACCGGTTATCAAGATTCTACGTTCATTTTGTACCATATTTCAGTTAGAATCACCAATCGATACTCGTTATCACCATTATACGCTCACTCCAGACTATATTTCTATTAGAATCGTTTACTTATACTCGTTTTCACTAGTTTACGAGCAATCCAAACCTCATTCCAGTTAGAATCATATTTAAATAGTCGTTTTCACTATTCTAGGCCATATTTATAACTTATTTCTGCTAGGGTTATGCATTTATACTCTGTTTCGCCAATCTACACCCAGTTTAAACCATATTTCGATTGGAATCACCCATATGTACTCGTTTTCACCCTATACGCCCGATTTATACCATATTTCCCCCATCTAACTCGTTTTCACCACTCTACGCCAGTTTGATACAAGAATTCAGTTAGAATCACCCATTTACACTCGTTTTCATCATTGTAGGCTCATTCTACACCATATTTCGGTTAGAATAACTCCTTTATACTCATTTTCACCAGTCTATGACCGTTTTCTACCGTATTTCGGTAAGAATCACCCATATACACTTATTTTTATCATTGTACGTTCATTCTGCTCCTTGAATCACCGATCTGTACTCATATTTATCGACGTACGCTCTTTCTAAAAATATTTCGGTTAGAATTAGGCGTCTATACTCGATTTCATTATTGTACGCTCATTCTGCACCATATTTCGATTAGAATCACAAGTATATACTTGTTTCAACTAATCTAGGCCACTTATATACCTTATTTTGGTTAAAACCACCCATTTGTGCTAGTTTTCATCATCGTACGCTCATTCTAAACCATATTTCGGTGGGAATTATCCATCTATACTCGTTTTCATTATCGTGCGGTCATTCTACATCTCGAATCACCCATCTATACTCGTTTTCATCATTGTATGCTCTTTCTAAACCATATTTTGGTTCGAATAACATCTATATACCTGTTTCCACTAATCTAGGCCACTTCTATACCTTATTTCGGTTTGAGTCACTAATTTAAGCTCGTTTTCACTATCTTACGAGGATTTGAAATCATTTTTCGGTTAGGACTTATTTCTGTACTCGTTTCCATAAATCTATGCCACTTTTTATTTCGGTTACAGTTATGCAACTATACACGTTTACAATCGACGTCCATTCTAAACATTTAGATTAAAATCACCCATCTATCCGCTTTCTCACCATTCTAAGCCTGTTCTATACCGTGTTTCGGTTAGAATCACCCATCTATACTCGTTTTCACCATTCAGCGCCTGTTTGATACCATATTTCAGTTAAAATGCCCCATCCATACTCGATTTCATCATTGTGTGCTCATTCTAAACCATATTTCGGTTAGAACCACTCATTCATAGTCGTTCCACCATTCTACGAGCCTTTAAAAACTCATTTCTCTTAGAATCGCTATTATATACTCGTTTTTACCAACCTATGCCCATTTTATACCATATTTGGGTAAGAATCGCCCATCTATACCGGTTCTCACGATTCTACGTTCATTTTGTACCATATTTCAGTTAGAATCACCAATCGATACTCGTTTTCACCATTATACGCTCACTCTAGACTATATTTCTGTTAGAATCGTTTACTTATACTCGTTTTCACTAGTTTACGAGCAATCCAAACCTCATTCCAGTTAGAATCATATTTAAATAGTCGTTTTCACTAATCTAGGCCACTTTTATAACTTATTTCTGCTAGGGTTATCCATTTATACTCTGTTTTGCCAATCTACGCCTATTCTAAACCATATTTCGATTGGAATCACCCATATGTACTCATTTTCACCATATACGTCCGATTTATACCATATTTCACCCATCTAAACTCGTTTTCACCACTCTACGCCAGTTTGATACAAGATTTCAGTTAGAATCACCTATTTACACTCGTTTTCATCATTGTAGGCTAATTCTACACCATATTTCGGTTAGAATAACTCATTTATACTCGTTTTCACCAGTCTATGACCGTTTTCTACCGTATTTCGGTAAGAATCACCCATCTACACTTGTTTTTATCATTGTACGTTCATTCTGCTCCTTGAATCACCGATCTGTACTCATGTTTATCGACGTACGCTCTTTCTAAACCATATTTTGGTTAGAATTAGGCGTCTATACTCGATTTCATTATTGTATGCTCATTCTGCACCATATTTCGATTAGAATCACAAGTATATACTTGTTTCAACTAATCTAGGCCACTTTTATACCTTATTTCGGTTAAAACCACCATTTGTGCTAGTTTTTATCATCGTACGCTCATTCTAAACCATATTTCGGTGGGAATTGCCCATCTATACTAGTTTTCATCATCGTACGGTCATTCTACATCTCGAATCACCCATCTATACTCGTTTTCATCATTGTATGCTCTTTCTAAACCATATTTAGGTTCGAATAACATCTATATACCTGTTTCCACTAATCTAGGAAACTTCTATACCTTATTTCGGTTTGAGTCACTAATTTAAGCTCGTTTTCACTATCTTACGAGGATTTGAAATCGTATTTCGGTTAGGACTTATTTCTGTACTCGTTTCCATAAATCTATGCCACTTTTAATTTCGGTTACAGTTATGCAACTATACACGGTTACAATCGACGTCCATTCTAAACATTTAGATTAAAATCACCCATCTATCCGCTTTCTCACCATTCTAAGCCTGTTCTATATACCGTATTTCGGTTAGAATCACCCATCTATACTCGTTTTCACCATTCAGCGCCTGTTTGATACCATATTTCAGTTAAAATGCCCCCATCCATACTCGATTTCATCATTGTGTGCTCATTCTAAACCATATTTCGGTTAGAACCACTCATTCATACTCGTTCCACCATTCTACGAGCCTTTGAAAACTTATTTCGGTTAGAATCGCCATAATATACTCGTTTTCACCAACCTATGCCCATTTTATACCATATTTGGGTAAGAATCGCCCATCTATACCGGTTCTCACGATTCTACGTTCATTTTGTACCTTATTTCAGTTAGAATCACCAATCGATACTCGTTTTCACCATTATACGCTCACTCTAGACTATATTTCTGTTAGAATCGTTTACTTATACTCGTTTTCACTAGTTTACGAGTAATCCAAACCTCATTCCAGTTAGAATCATATTTAAATAGTCGTTTTCACTAATCTAGGCCACTTTTATAACTTATTTCTGCTAGGGTTATCCATTTATACTCTGTTTCGCCAATCTACGCCCATTCTAAACCATATTTCGATTGGAATCACCCATATGTACTCGTTTTCACCATATACGCCCGATTTATACCATATTTCACCCATCTAAACTCGTTTTCACCACTCTACGCCAGTTTGATACAAAATTTCAGTTAGAATCACCCATTTACACTCGTTTTCATCATTGTAGGCTCATTCTACACCATATTTCGGTTAGAATAACTCCTTTATACTCGTTTTCACCAGTCTATGACCGTTTTCTACCGTATTTCGGTAAGAATCACCCATCTACACTTGTTTTTATCATTGTACGTTCATTCTGCTCCTTGAATCACCGATCTGTACTCATGTTTATCGACGTACGCTCTTTCTAAACTATATTTCGGTTAGAATTAGGCGTCTATACTCGATTTCATTATTGTATGCTCATTCTGCACCATATTTCGATTAGAATCACAAGTATATACTTGTTTCAACTAATCTAGGCCACTTCTATACCTTATTTTGGTTAAAACCACCCATTTGTGCTAGTTTTCATCATCGTACGCTCATTCTAAACCATATTTTGGTAGAAATTACCCATCTATACTCGTTTTCATCTTCGTGCGGTCATTCTACATCTCGAATCACCCATCTATACTCGTTTTCATCATTATATGCTCTTTCTAAACCATATTTCGGTTCGAATAACATCTATATACCTGTTTCCACTAATCTAGGCCACTTATATACCTTATTTCGGTTTGAGTCACTAATTTAAGCTCGTTTTCACTATCTTACGAGGATTTGAAATCGTATTTCGGTTAGGACTTATTTCTGTACTCGTTTCCATAAATCTATGCCACTTTTTATTTCGGGTTACAGTTATGCAACTATACACGGTTACAATCGACGTCCATTCTAAATATTTAGATTTAAATCACCCATCTATCTGCTTTCTCACCATTCTAAGCCTGTTCTATACCGTGTTTCGGTTAGAATCACCCATCTATACTCGTTTTCACCATTCAGCGCCTGTTTGATACCATATTTCAGTTAAAATGTCCCATCCATACTCAATTTCATCATTGTGTGCTCATTCTAAACCATATTTCGGTTAGAACCACTCATTCATACTCGTTCCACCATTCTACGAGCCTTTGAAAAGTCATTTCGCTTAGAATCGCTATTATATACTCGTTTTCACCAACCTATGCCCATTTTATACCATATTTGGGTTAAGAATCGCCCATCTATACCGGTTCTCACGATTCTACGTTCATTTTGTACCATATTTCAGTTAGAATCACCAATCGATACTCGTTATCACCATTATACGCTCACTCCAGACTATATTTCTGTTAGAATCGTTTACTTATACTCGTTTTCACTAGTTTACGAGCAATCCAAACCTCATTCCAGTTAGAATCATATTTAAATAGTCGTTTTCACTATTCTAGGCCACATTTATAACTTATTTCTGCTAGGGTTATGCATTTATACTCTGTTTTGCCAATCTACACCCATTCTAAACCATATTTCGATTGGAATCACTCATATGTACTCGTTTTTACCATATACGTCCGATTTATACCTTATTTCACCCATCTAACTCGTTTTTACCACTCTACGCCAGTTTGATACAAGAATTCAATTAGATTCACCCATTTACACTCGTTTTCATCATTGTAGGCTCATTCTATACCATATTTCGGTTAGAATAACTCCTTTATACTCGTTTTCACCAGTCTATGACCGTTTTCTACCGTATTTCGGTAAGAATCATCCATCTATACTTGTTTTTTATCATTGTACGTTCATTCTGCTCCTTGAATCACCGATCTGTACTCATGTTTATCGACGTACGCTCTTTCTAAACTATATTTCGGTTAGAATTAGGCGTCTATACTCGATTTCATAATTGTATGCTCATTCTGCACCATATTTCGATTAGAATCACAAGTATATACTTGTTTTAACTAATCTAGGCCACTTCTATACCTTATTTCGGTTAAAACCACCCATTTGTGCTAGTTTTCATCATCGTACGCTCATTCTAAACCATATTTCGGTGGGAATTACCCATCTATACTCGTTTTCATCATCGTGCGGTCATTCTACATCTCGAATCACCCATCTATACTCGTTTTCATCATTGTATGCTCTTTCTAAACCATATTTCGGTTCGAATAACATCTATATACCTGTTTCCACTAATCTAGGCCACTTCTATACCTTATTTCGGTTTGAGTCACTAATTTAAGCTCGGTTTCACTATCTTACGAGGATTTGAAATCGTATTTCGGTTAGGACTTATTTTTGTACTCGTTTCCATAAATCTATGTCACTTTTTATTTCGGTTACAGTTATGCAACTATACACGGTTACAATCGACGTCCATTCTAAACATTTAGATTTAAATCATCCATCTATCCGCTTTCTCACCATTCTAAGCCTGTTCTATACCGTGTTTCGGTTAGAATCACCCATCTATACTCGTTTTCACCATTCAGCGCCTGTTTGATACCATATTTCAGTTAAAATGCCCCATCCATACTCGATTTCATCATTGTGTGCTCATTCTAAACCATATTTCGGTTAGAACCACTCATTCATACTCGTTCCACCATTCTACGAGCCTTTGAAAACTCATTTCGGTTAGAATCGCTATTATATACTCGTTTTCACCAACCTATGCCTATTTTATACTATATTTGGGTAAGAATTGCCCATCTATACCGGTTCTCACGATTCTACGTTCATTTTGTACCATATTTCAGTTATAATCACCAATCGGTACTCGTTTTCACCATTATACGCTCACTCTAGACTATATTTCTGTTAGAATCCTTTACTTATACTCGTTTTCACTAGTTTACGAGCAATCCAAATCTTATTCCAGTTAGAATCATATTTAAATAGTCGTTTTCACTAATCTAGGCCACTTTTATAACTTATTTCTGCTAGGGTTATGCATTTATACTCTGTTTCGCCAATCTACGCCTATTCTAAACCATATTTCGATTGGAATCACCCATATGTACTCGTTTTCACCATATACGCCCGATTTATACCATATTTCACCCATCTAAACTCGTTTTCACCACTCTACGCCAGTTTGATACAAGATTTCAGTCAGAATCACCCATTTACACTCGTTTTCATCATTGTAGGCTCATTTTACACCATGTTTCGGTTAAAATAACTCCTTTATACTCGTTTTCACCAGTCTATGACCGTTTTCTACCGTATTTCGGTAAGAATCACTCATCTACACTTGTTTTTATTATTGTACGTTCATTCTGCTTCTTGAATCACCGATCTGTACTCATGTTTATCGACGTACGCTCTTTCTAAACCATATTTCGGTTAGAATTAGGCGTCTATACTCGATTTCATTATTGTATACTCATTCTGCACCATATTTCGATTAGAATCACAAGTATATACTTGTTTCAACTAATCTAGGCCACTTCTATACCTTATTTCGATTAAAACCACCCATTTATGCTAGTTTTCATCATCGTACGCTCATTCTAAACCATATTTCGGTGGGAATTACCCATCTATACTCGTTTTCATCATCGTGTGGTCATTCTACATCTCGAATCACCCATCTATACTCGTTTTCATCATTGTATGCTCTTTCTAAACCATATTTTGGTTCGAATAATATCTATATACCTGTTTCCACTAATCTAGGCCACTTCTATACCTTATTTCGGTTTGAGTCACTAATTTAAGCTCGTTTTTACTATCTTATGAGAATTTGAAATTGTATTTCGGTTTTGACTTATTTCTGTACTCGTTTTCATAAATCTATGCCACTTTTTATTTCGGTTACAGTTATGCAATTATACACGGTTACAATCGACGTCCATTCTAAATATTTAGATTAAAATCACCCATCTATCCGCTTTCTCACCATTCTAAGCCTGTTCTATACCGTGTTTCGGTTAGAATCACCGATCCATACTCGTTTTCACCATTCAGCACCTGTTTGATACCATATTTCAGTTAAAATGCCCCATCCATACTCGATTTCATCATTGTGTGCTTATTCTAAATCATATTTCGGTTAGAACCACTCATTCATACTCGTTCCACCATTCTACGAGCCTTTGAAAACTCATTTCGCTTAGAATCGCTATTATATACTCGTTTTCACCAACCTATGCCCATTTTATACCATATTTGGGTTAGAATCGCCCATCTATATCGGTTCTCACGATTCTACGTTCATTTTGTACCATATTTCAGTTAGAATCACCAATCGATACTCGTTATCACCATTATACGCTCACTCTAGACTATATTTCTGTTAGAATCGTTTACTTATACTCGTTTTCACTAGTTTACGAGCAATCCAAACCTTATTCAGTTAGAATCATATTTAAATAGTCATTTTCACTATTCTAGGCCACATTTATAACTTATTTCTGCTAGGGTTATGCATTTATACTCTATTTCGCCAATCTACGCCCATTCTAAACCATATTTTGATTGGAATCACCCATATGTACTCGTTTTCACCATATAAGCCCGATTTATACCATATTTCACCCATCTAAACTCGTTTTCACCACTCTACGCCAGTTTGATACAAGAATTCAGTTAGAATCACCCATTTACACTCGTTTTCATCATTGTAGGCTCATTCTACACCATATTTCGGTTAGAATAACTCCTTTATACTCGTTTTCACCAGTCTATGACCGTTTTCTACCGTATTTCGGTAAGAATCACCCATCTACACTTGTTTTTATCATTGTACGTTCATTCTGCTCCTTGAATCACCGATCTGTACTCATGTTTATCGACGTACGCTCTTTCTAAACCATATTTCGGTTAGAATTAGGCGTCTATACTCGATTTCTTTATTGTATGCTCATTCTGTATCATATTTCGATTAGAATCACAAGTATATACTTGTTTTAACTAATCTAGGCCACTTCTATACCTTATTTCGGTTAAAACCACCCATTTGTGCTAGTTTTTATCATCGTACGCTCATTCTAAACCATATTTCGGTGGGAATTATCCATCTATACTCGTTTTCATCATCGTGCGGTCATTCTACATCTCGAATCACCCATCTATACTCGTTTTCATCATTGTATGCTCTTTCTAAACCATATTTCGGTTCGAATAACATCTATATACCTGTTTCCACTAATCTAGGCCACTTCTATACCTTATTTCGATTTGAGTCACTAATTTAAGATCGTTTTCACTATCTTACGAGGATTTGAAATCGTATTTCGGTTAGGACTTATTTTTGTACTCGTTTCCATAAATCTATGCTACTTTTTATTTCGGTTACAGTTATAAAACTATACACGGTTACAATCGACGTCCATTCTAAACATTTAGATTTAAATTACCCATCTATCCGCTTTCTCACCATTCTAAGCCTGTTCTATACCGTATTTCGGTTAGAATCACCCATCTATACTCGTTTTCACCATTCAGCGCCTGTTTGATACCATATTTCAGTTAAAATGCCCCATCCATAATCGATTTCATCATTGTGTGCTCATTCTAAACCATATTTCGGTTAGAACCACTCATTCATACTCGTTCCACCATTCTACGAGCCTTTGAAAACTCATTTCGCTTAGAATCGCTATTATATACTCGTTTTCACCAACCTATGCCCTTTTATACCATATTTGGGTAAGAATCGCCTATCTATACCGGTTCTCACGATTCTACGTTCATTTTGTACCATATTTCAGTTAGAATCACCAATCGATACTCGTTTTCACCATTATACGCTCACTCTAGACTATATTTCTGTTAGAATCGTTTACTTATACTCGTTTTCACTAGTTTACGAGCCATCCAAACCTCCTTCAGTTAGAATCATATTTAAATAGTCGTTTTCACTAATCTAGGCCACTTTTATAACTTATTTCTGCTAGGGTTATGCATTTATACTCTGTTTCGCCAATCTACGCCCATTCTAAACCATATTTCGATTGGAATCACCCATATGTACTCGTTTTCACCATATACGTCCGATTTATACCATATTTCACCCATCTATACTCGTTTTTACCACTCTACGCCAGTTTGATACAAGATTTCAGTTAGAATCACCTATTTACACTCGTTTTCATCATTGTAGGCTCATTCTACACCATATTTCGGTTAGAATAACTCCTTTATACTCGTTTTCACCAGTCTATGACCGTTTTCTACCGTATTTCGGAAAGAATCACCCATCTACACTTATTTTTATCATTGTACGTTCATTCTGCTCCTTGAATCACCGATCTGTACTCATATTTATCGACGTACGCTCTTTCTAAACCATATTTCGGTTAGAATTAGGCGTCTATACTCGATTTCATTATTGTATGCTCATTCTGCACCATATTTCGATTAGAATCAAAAGTATATACTTGTTTCAACTAATCTAGGCCACTTTTATACCTTATTTCGGTTAAAACCACCCATTTGTGCTAGTTTTCATCATCGTACGCTCATTCTAAACTATATTTCGATGGGAATTACCCATCTATACTCGTTTTCATCATCGTGCGGTCATTCTACATCTCGAATCACCCATCTATACTCGTTTTCATCATTGTATGCTCTTTCTAAACCATATTTCGGTTCGAATAACATCTATATACCTGTTTCCACTAATCTAGGCCACTTCTATACCTTATTTCGGTTTGAGTCACTAATTTAAGCTCGTTTTCACTATCTTACGAGGATTTGAAATCGTATTTCGGTTAGGACTTATTTTTGTACTCGTTTCCATAAATCTATGCCACTTTTTATTTCGGTTACAGTTATGCAACTATGCACGGTTACAATCGACGTCCATTCTAAACATTTAGATTTAAATCATCCATCTATCCGCTTTCTCACCATTCTAAGCCTGTTCTATACCGTGTTTCGGTTAGAATCACCCATCTATACTCGTTTTCACCATTCAGCGCCTGTTTGATACCATATTTCAGTTAAAATACTCCATCCATACTCGATTTCATCATTGTGTGCTCATTTTAAACCATATTTCGGTTAGAACCACTCATTCATACTCGTTCCACCATTCTACGAGCCTTTGAAAACTCATTTCGCTTAGAATCGCTATTATATACTCGTTTTCACAAACCTATGCCCATTTTATACCATATTTGGGTAAGAATTGCCCATCTATACCGGTTCTCACGATTCTACGTTCATTTTGTACCATATTTCAGTTAGAATCACCAATCGATACTCGTTATCACCATTATACGCTCACTCTAGACTATATTTCTGTTAGAATCGTTTACTTATACTCGTTTTCACTAGTTTACGAGCAATCAAACCTTATTCCAGTTAGAATCATATTTAAATAGTCGTTTTCACTATTCTAGGCCACATTTATAACTTATTTCTGCTAGGGTTATGCATTTATACTCTGTTTCGCCAATCTACGCCCATTCTAAACCATATTTCGATTGGAATCACCCATATGTACTCGTTTTCACCATATAAGCCCGATTAATACCATATTTCACCCATCTAAACTCGTTTTCACCACTCTACGCCAGTTTGATACAAGAATTCAGTTAGAATCACCCATTTACACTCGTTTTCATCATTGTAGGCTCATTCTACACCATATTTCGGTTAGAATAACTCCTTTATACTCATTTTCACCAGTCTATGATCGTTTTCTACCGTATTTCGGTAAGAATCACCCATCTACACTTGTTTTTATCATTGTACGTTCATCCTGCTCCTTGAATCACCGATCTGTACTCATGTTTATCGACATACGCTCTTTCTAAACCATATTTCGGTTAGAATTAGGCGTCTATACTCGATTTCTTTGTTGTATGCTCATTCTGTACCATATTTCGATTAGAATCACAAGTATATACTTGTTTCAACTAATCTAGGCCACTTCTATACCTTATTTCGGTTAAAACCACCCATTTGTGCTAGTTTTCATCATCGTACGCTCATTCTAAACCATATTTCGATGGGAATTATCCATCTATACTCGTTTTCATCATCGTACGGTCATTCTACATCTCGAATCACCCATCTATACTCGTTTTCATCATTGTATGCTCTTTCTAAACCATATTTCAGTTCGAATAACATCTATATACCTGTTTCCACTAATCTAGGCCACTTCTATACCTTATTTCGGTTTGAGTCACTAATTTAAGCTCATTTTCACTATCTTACGAGGATTTGAAATCGTATTTCGGTTAGGACTTATTTCTGTACTCGTTTCCATAAATCTATGCCACTTTTTATTTCGGTTACAGTTATGCAACTATACACGGTTACAATCGACGTCCATTCTAAACATTTAGACTTAAATCACCCATCTATCCGCTTTCTCACCATTCTAAGCCTGTTCTATACCGTGTTTCGGTTAGAATCACCCATCTATACTCGTTTTCACCATTCAGCGCCTGTTTGATACCATATTTCAGATAAAATGCCCCATCTATACTCGATTTCATCATTGTGTGCTCATTCTAAACCATATTTCGGTTAGAACCACTCATTCATACTCGTTCCACCATTCTACGAGCCTTTGAAAACTCATTTCGCTTAGAATCGCTATTATATACTCGTTTTCATAAACCTATGCCCATTTTATACCATATTTGGGTAAGAATCGCCCATCTATACCGGTTCTCACGATTCTACGTTTATTTTGTACCATATTTCAGTTAGAATCACCAATCGATACTCGTTATCACCATTATATGCTCACTCTAGACTATATTTCTGTTAGAATCGTTTACTTATACTCGTTTTCACTAGTTTACGAGCAATCCAAACCTCATTCCAGTTAGAATCATATTAAATAGTCGTTTTCACTAATCTCAAGGCCACATTTATAACTTATTTCTGCTAGGGTTATGCATTTATACTCTGTTTCGCCAATCTACGCCCATTCTAAACCATATTTCGATTGGAATCACCCATATGTACTTGTTTTCACCATATACGCCCGATTTATACCATATTTCACCCATCTAAACTCGTTTTCACCACTCTACGCCAGTTTGATACAAGAATTCAGTTAAAATCACCCATTTATACTCGTTTTCATCATTGTAGGCTCATTCTACACCATATTTCGGTTAGAATAACTCCTTTATACTGGTTTTCACCAGTCTATGACCATTTTCTACCGTATTTCGGTAAGAATCACCCATCTACACTTATTTTTATCATTGTACGTTTATTCTGCTACTTGAATCACCGATCTGTACTCATGTTTATCGACGTACGCTCTTTCTAAACCATATTTCGGTTAGAATTAGGCGACTATACTCAATTTCATTATTGTATGCTCATTCTGCACCATATTTCGATTAGAATCACAAGTATATACTTGTTTCAACTAATCTAGGCCACTTCTATACCTTATTTTGGTTAAAACCACCTATTTGTGCTAGTTTTCATCATCGTACTCTCATTCTAAACCATATTTCGGTGGGAATTACCCATCTATACTCGTTTTCATCATCGTGCGATCATTCTACATCTCGAATCATCCATCTATACTCGTTTTCATCATTGTATGCTCTTTCTAAACCATATTTCGGTTCGAATAACATCTATATACCTGTTTATACTAATCTAGGCCACTTCTATACCTTATTTTGGTTTGAGTCACTAATTTAAGCTCGTTTTCACTATCTTACGAGGATTTGAAATCGTATTTCGGTTAGGACTTATTTCTGTACTCGTTTCCATAAATCTATGCCACTTTTTATTTCGGTTACAGTTATGCAACTATGCACGGTTAAAATCGACGTCCATTCTAAACATTTAGATTTAAATCACCCATATATCCGCTTTCTCACCATTCTAAGCCTGTTCTATACCATATTTCGGTTAGAATCACCCATCTATACTCGTTTTTACCATTCAGCGCCTGTTTGATACCATATTTCAGTTAAAATGCCCATCCTTACTCGATTTCATCATTGTGTGCTCATTCTAAACCATATTTCGGTTAGAACCACTCATTCATACTCGTTCCACCATTTTATGAGCCTTTGAAAACTCATTTCGCTTAGAATCGCTATTATATACTCGTTTTCACCAACATATGCCCTTTTATACCATATTTGGGTAAGAATCGCCCATCTATACCGGTTCTCACGATTCTACGTTCATTTTGTACCATATTTCAGTTAGAATCACCAATCGATACTCGTTTTCACCATTATACGCTCACTCTAGACTATATTTCTGTTAGAATCGTTTACTTATACTCGTTTTCACTAGTTTACGAGCAATTAAAACCTCATTTCAGTTAGAATCATATTTAAATAGTCGTTTTCACTAATCTCTAGGCCACTTTTATAACTTATTTCTGCCAGGGTTATGCATTTATACTCTGTTTCGCCAATCTACGCCCATTCTAAACCATATTTCGATTGGAATCACCCATATGTACTCGTTTTCACCATATACGTCCGATTTATACCATATTTCACCATCTAAACTCGTTTTCACCACTCTACGCCAGTTTGATACAAGAATTCAGTTAGAATCACCCATTTACACTCGTTTTCATCATTGTAGGCTCATTCTACACCATATTTCGGTTAGAATAACTCCTTTATACTCGTTTTCACCAGTCTATGACCGCTTTCTACCGTATTTCGGTAAGAATCACACATCTACACTTGTTTTTATCATTGTACGTTCATTCTGCTCCTTGAATCACCGATCTGTACTCATGTTTATCGATGTACGCTCTTTCTAAACCATATTTCGGTTAGAATTAGGCGTCTATACTCGATTTCATTACTGTACGCTCATTCTACACCATATACGCCCGATTAGAATCATAATTATATACTTGTTTCAACTAATCTAGGCCACTTCTATACCTTATTTCGGTTAAAATCACCCATTTGTGCTAGTTTTCATCATCGTACGCTCATTCTAAATAATATTTCGGTAGGAATTACCCATCTATACTTGTTTTCATCATCGTGCAGTTATTCTACATCTCGAATCACCCCTCTATACTCGTTTTCATCATTGTATGCTCTTTTTAAACCATATTTCGGTTCGAATAACATCTATATACCTGTTTCCACTAATCTAGGCCACTTCTATACCTTATTTCGGTTAGAATCACTAATTTAAACTCGTTTTCACTATCTTACGAGGATTTAAAATCGTATTTCGGTTAGGACTTATTTCTATACTCGTTTCCATAAATCTGTGCCACTTTTTATTTCGGTTACAGTTATGCAACTATACACGGTTACAATCGACGTCCATTCTAAACATTTAGATTAAAATCACCCATCTATCCGCTTTCTCACCATTCTAAGCCTGTTCTATACCGTGTTTCGGTTAGAATCACCCATCTATACTCGTTTTCACCATTCAGCGCCTGTTTGATACCATATTTCAGTTAAAATGTCCCATCCATACTCGATTTCATTATTGTGTGCTCATTCTAAACCATATTTCGGTTAGAACCACTCATTCATACTCGTTCTACCATTCTACGAGCCTTTAAAAACTTATTTCGGTTAGAATCGCTATTATATACTCGTTTTCACCAACCGATGCCCATTTTATACCATATTTTGGTAAGAATCGCCCATCTATACCAGTTCTCATGATTCTACGTTCATTTTGTACCATATTTCAGTTAGAATCACCAATTGATACTCGTTTTCACCATTATACGCTCACTCTAGACTATATTTCTGTTAGAATCGTTTACTTATACTCGTTTTCACTAGTTTACGAGCAATTAAAACCTCATTTCAGTTAGAAACATATTTAAATAGTCGTTTTCACTAATCTCTAGGCCACTTTTATAACTTATTTCTGCCAGGGTTATGCATTTATACTCTGTTTTGACAATCTACGCCCATTCTAAACCATATTTTGATTGGAATCACCCATATGTACTCGTTTTCACCATATACGTCCGATTTATACCATATTTCACCCATCTAAACTCGTTTTCACCACTCTACGCCAGTTTGATACAAGAATTCAGTTAGAATCACCTATTTACACTCGTTTTCATCATTGTAGGCTCATTCTACACCATATTTCGGTTAGAATAACTCCTTTATACTCGTTTTCACCAGTCTATGACCGTTTTCTACCGTATTTCGGTAAGAATCATCCATCTACACTTATTTTATCATTGTACGTTCATTCTGCTCCTTGAATCACCGATCTGTACTCATGTTTACCGACGTACGCTCTTTCTAAACCATATTTCGGTTAGAATTAGGCGTCTATACTCGATTTCATTATTGTATGCTCATTCTGCACCATATTTCGATTAGAATCACAAGTATATACTTGTTTCAACTAATCTAGGCCACTTCTATACCTTATTTTGGTTAAAACCACCCATTTGTGCTAGTTTTCATCATCGTACGCTCATTCTAAACCATATTTCGGTAGGAATTACCCATCTATACCCGTTTTCATCATCGTGCGGTCATTCTACATCTCGAATCACCCATCTATACTTATTTTCATCATTGTATGCTCTTTCTAAACTATATTTCGGTTCGAATAACATCTATATACCTGTTTCCACTAATCTAGGCCACTTCTATACCTTATTTCGGTTTGAGTCACTAATTTAAGCTCGTTTTTACTATCTTACGAGGATTTGAAATCGTATTTCGGTTAGGACTTATTTCTGTACTCGTTTCCATAAATCTATGCCACTTTTTATTTCGGTTACAGTTATGCAACTATGCACGGTTACAATCGACGTCCATTCTAAACATTTAGATTTAAATCACCCATCTATCCGCTTTCTCACCATTCTAAGCCTGTTCTATACCGTGTTTCGGTTAGAATCACCCATCTATACTCGTTTTCACCATTCAGCGCCTGTTTGATACCATATTTTAGTTAAAATGCCCCATCCATACTCGATTTCATCATTGTGTGCTCATTCTAAACCATATTTCGGTTAGAACCACTCATTCATACTCGTTCCACCATTCTACGAGCCTTTGAAAACTCATTTCGCTTAGAATCGCTATTATATACTCGTTTTCACCAGCCTATGCCCTTTTATACCATATTTGGGTAAGAATCGCCCATCTATACCGGTTCTCACGATTCTACGTTCATTTTGTACCATATTTCAGTTAGAATCAC